>JARYHS010013630.1:124665374-124837742 GCA_031002005.1 Vandiemenella viatica | reverse complement strand
AGTTTGTTAATTAATTGAATTGTATATTTCCGTATACTTTATGGTTAGAATAATGTAAATAGACCAAAAAGGGATGATACTTTGTATTAAAGTAAGATTAGCAGCCCTACGCCTCTGACCAGTGCGGCACTTTTTAATATTACATTAGAATTTATTCAACAGAACATCATGCTCACAATATTCTGAAAATCGATATTGACTGACTTAACTGTCTAGCACCAGGTGACGCAACAGTAAAACTCGCTTTGCAGATGATGCAAATCGCAAAGAATTTATTTTGTGGATCCTTTCTTTTCCAGTTTTATGTTTTATCTCGCAAATCCTTATATTTTTGAAATTGTTTAGGTTTCTTAAGTTTTGCTTCCTTTGAAGTTATCACTATCACAAATAGAATCTGTCATTTTAAATAATGTATAAGAAAAATAATGCAGTTGGAAACTCCAACGTCAAAACGATTAAAAACAGAAGAAACCATAAATCCTCCACTTGTCAATCCACGGCGTGCGGACACGAGTCTATTGGAGTACAACAATATTATTGCCTTGACTCCGAAGTGGTAAGTACACAGATCAAAGGATGTGAGCGAACAAAAAATCCCTGGCCGATAGGCACTTTTTTTTGCAGAAGGTTGTGAAACTAGCAGAACGCTCAGTTACGTGTATTGTTTACGTTATTCGAAATAAAGTATTTTTGCATACTTTATTGGTGGGAAAAAGTATACAGTGTAGCCTAACTGCCAAAAATAAAGTGTGATACTTTATACTAAAGTATGGTTGGCAAACCTAACCTCACATACCCTATATCATAAAAAAAAAAAAAAAAAAAATACGCGAGAAATGAGGACGTTCAAGAGTCTTACGCTAAAAATTCCGGAAATCTTCACCAGCCAACATAACTAAGAGTCTAATATGACTGAACGTATGTCTTTTGTAAATATAATTGCTTGGCACATGTTCTTTTCTTTTTTTTTTTTTGCTAGGCTTTTCGCACGATATCATGCAGTCAGAGTTACACCAAGAACTTGTGGTTTTAATAAATATGGGGCCAATATTTAATTTAAATATTAAAAAAATTGGAATTAACTAATTTTATTACTAATATTACTGTTAAATGGAATGTACAAATTTCAGAGCAAGACAGATATACGCATGGTGGTAGGATGCTAGTGCGGTAGCAAGCAAATCGGGCCGGCCGACGGGCCGTCTAAATGCAACTCTCTGTCGACGGGAGGAATGCGAGATCGGGAACGGGTCGTCTAAAGGGGCCTCAAGTGTTGTGTGCCGGCAGAGTGGTCTAGCAATAACGCAAAAGGGAGAGATACACCCAGGAGTGTATCTGCCAGAAGCACTGGTTCACGTTACAGCCGGGAAATGACTCACGATTATTATGATTACTACCGAACAGAATGTAAGGAAGCCCTGCCCCGCCCTTCCAGCAGAATGCTTTAAAATATCTGAAAGAATGCCTAAACTAAAGTAATTAAAATGGATCGGTTGTTGTAAGATTAAAATTGTTAAAGCAGAAGCTTAGGGTAGATCAACTGAATGACGAAGAGAAAAAAGCTATCGTGGCACTACATGCTCCATATAACGATATTTTTTACTTACTTAGGTATATGTTAGCCTATACTACCACAGTTAAACTTGAAATTGTGCCAAATTAAGAAGCCAGGAGAAGGAAATAAATTGATGGCCCTACCTTATTCCACAAACGCAAAAAGAAATATTACAAAATTAGTTAGATAAATTGACAATGGAGGAAGTAATTCCAAACAGTAAAAGACCCTGGAACTTTCCCCTCCTGCTTCTGCCGGAAAAGCCAGATGCCGAAGAGCAGAAACGCTGATTAACAGTCATGGACTATCACAAAATTAATGAAATAACAATGGGGAATGTTATCCGTTACCATTCATAAAAGAACCAATTGGAGAAAGTGAAATATTTTACCACTTTGGATCTATATATCACATAAATATTTTGCTGGATAGTAAGACCACGGAAATGATAACTTTTAGAGGCGCCTATAGGCATTCCCAGTAAGAACGAATGGGCATGGGGCTAAAAACAGCCAGAGCCATATTTCAAAGGATGATGAATACAGTAATGGCTGGATTACATGCTGGAAAGGTATTAATTTACATGGACTATATTGTGTGCCGTGTACCCACCTTGGAAGTGACCAGCAAAAGCCTTGATAGGCTTAATTTGCATAATCTTAAGTTGAGATCCCATATTTAGGGCACATTATAACCACAGACGGCGTGAAGTCAAATCTGGGGAAGATTAGGGCTGTAAAAGATTTTACACCACACAATACAATCGCAGGGCTTTCCTTGGGTTAGTGGGATACTATAGGAGGTTCATAGAGAATTTTAGTCGAATAACCAAACCACTGAATGATCTAATTAAGAAAGTGGTATAGTATATGTGAAAAAAGAGTATCAGACTGCTTTTCAAGAGCTAAAAAAAAAAAAATTAGTTAATACAACCATAGTTAAATTCACGGATTTCTCCGAACAATGTTTCATTAGTGTGAACGCCAGTGCTACATCTATAGAATCAATTTTTAGTCAACCATAGGACAAGTTGATTTTCCCATTTCATATGCATTCAGGACGCTCACTAAAAGTGAGCAGGAATATTTGGTAGCGCTATGGGGCATAAAACTATATCGAACTTACATACAGTATATGGTATTGATTTTGTTGTATATACAGATCACAAGCCGCTCACATCGTTAGAAAGTATTAACGAACTATCTTCTAGGTTGATGAAGCTAAGACTTAAGTTGGAAGAATATGATTTCACCATAAAATATCCAAAAGGAACCTCGAATTGCAATGTGGATGCCCTGAGTTGCTGCGCAACATACAACACGCAAAGGGGGATAGCACAGCTGATAAAGAAAACAATAACACCCCCCGAGGATGTCGGCTCAGCAGAAACGCGGAACACCGAAGAAAGCCACGCTTAGGGAAGAACAAAGGCAAAAATATTGGACGAGATACGTCGCCGATAGGTGAGAACATTGGTATTTAGAAATCCCTTAAAATCTGAAGCAACACCAGACTTGGCATGGTGCTAAATGAGACGTACAAAGTTCATCCGGAGCTGCGACAGCTGTCTGATAAATCAAGGTCACACAGCCGGAAACTAAAATGCCATTATTACTCACAAAAACAACTCTGCATGTGTTCGCCCGCTGTGATACCTACATAATGGGTTTCCTTCCGGTATCGGCAGCAGTAAACCCTTATATTTTCAACTTCCAAGTCGCTTTAACCCTATGATGCATGAATTATTAAGGAGTGGGAATATGTGATGATAAATGGTTTAGATTAGTAAATAATGATGTCTTCTAAGGAAAATTTTACAATTTTATTAATTTTTTATTTTTACAAATAAGTTACAATGATGTCCATTAGAGTCCGGGCAGATTAAATTTATTTTCATTTTTTCATATGTAAGTTGGCAAAACAATTAGGACACAGTGGTTCCTTACATTTCATACAAATATATTTTGTTTTTTCTTTCATGCTACATCATGACAACTTGCAGCATATTTTTTATCATCAAGTTTTGGCCAATGATTCCCATCATGGTATCGGAATTCTTCTGCTGCTTTACAAACTCTTCTATATTTCTTTGGTGGTGGCGTTATTGATGGCCTTCCTCTCTTCCCAGGTGTGTGTTTATGTACTCCAAGGTTAATGAGGCTTCTTGCTATACATGCCTTGAAATTGAAGAGCTGAGTAACATTTCCTTTCCTTCTGTATAGAAGCCAGCAGTTCACAAATGCTACATCCATAAAATGAAAAAAAAAAAAGATACGGATGTTCCAACATTTATTTCTAAGACGATATGGGTACAATGCCAAGCATTGCTCCATGAGATCAACACGTCCCATGTGGCAGTTATAAAAATTAACAGCAAAGGGTCTCGGAATGCTTATTCCTTTTCTTTCTTTCTTGCTCCACCGATCAACTGTACTCTTCCAAACAGTTTCAGAGTTCTTCAGTTTCTTTGTATGCACTTGATCTTCAGTAGCTTCTGTACTAGAGGCTTCTTCCTCCGAGTCAGAGCTACTGATTTCAAGTAACAATTTTGGACATAGTACATCTAAAAGCTCCTTCTCATTATCTTCACTGTCATCTGCGAGGGTGCATTCTGAATCAGATGCAAGATCTTCAATCACCTCCTGAAATACAAGTGAAGAAATAAGTAATTATAAAAATCATTTAAAACAAATGTAAAACATGTAATCAGCGTTAAATTAATTTTAAAAATGTAATCGTCCACAGAAGAGCATATATTACATTCGCTAAAGGGTTACAATGTTCGATACTGTACTCATAGTAAACTGAGGTCACCGTTTCATCATGTCCACTCTAGTGGACGGATGAATTTTGTCTTGTACTGGTCATAAAAAAAATATTTAGAACACTAAAACTTACATAATTATATGACAAAACTCCTACAGAAACATTGTGAATTTACTCACCGCTCTTGCTGATCGTCCATAGAAGCATTTCTCTGGAATGCTAGACAGTGCCGTCCGGTGCTTACTTACACCCGCCATCTTGACGCCTTACTATGTTCAGAGGCAAACTATAGCGCTAGTAGTCATCACAGACGCTGCCTGATGGCAGCACCTCATTCACTGTGTCCACTGCTGTGGACTGCATGCATTAGACTCTTTAAAACAGAGTCACGTGAGGCATTGCGTCAGCCAATAAAAAGTGTCCATTGAAGTGGACGCTATGCACCACAGGGTTAACCAAATTTCTAGACGCGGTATCCTTGTCAAAGCAGGTTGCTAACACAGTGGCGAGAGCCGTACTATAACAAATAATCCTCCTTCAGTTTGATATTCCCAGCAATTTGGCAAGCGACTGTGGTATCCCAATCAACAAAAAGCTTACTAGAGTATTTAAGTTGTTGAAAGTAGATAGCGTGACAGCTAACATTGCCGGATAAGAGGGGGTTGAACGAATGCATCGCATCCTTACTGAGTACTTAAGGTATTTTTCAAATAAGCAGCAGAATAATTGGAACACATTTTTCCTCTGTGCTGCGCCACTCCCCATCGCACGACTGCACACGATCCACTTAGCCTTTTCTTTGATAAAGAAATAAACTTAAAGGGGTTTCTTCAAAAGAACTGTACTGAGCCACGATACTACTATGATGATTTTACATCAAAACTAAGGGTGCATACGCAGCACGCCTATGAATGTGCAAGGCAGTACATAGAACTGAATAAACGACGGTAAAAGAAGGCTTAGGACCGAGGTTGTCAGCCGAGGGAGTTTCACCCTGGCGACCAGATATTACTAAAAGATGAAGCTCTAAGGAGAGGTCGAAGTAAGAAGTGGGACACACATTGGGTGGAGCCCTATACTATACTAGAATTAAAAGGGCTTAATATGGTATTGCAAAAGAAAGGGGGGGAAGACATTCACTGTGCACTTAAGCAGTCTCAAACTCTATTTCGCGTATCAGGTATCTTGAAGTGGGCTGAGTCCACAAGGCAGCACGAAGCCGCAAGTTAGAGTAAACTATCATTGCAATAGGCAGTACTGATTCAACACATCTCTGTCTATTCACAGATAATACGGGAGATACTAGTGAGCTCGATACTGTGTCTGGCGAAGGCGTAGAAAGGACTCTGGGTAGACCGAACTGTGATCTATCCAGGGATATACGTACTTCGATGGACTAGGTACGGTCAGAACATATAGTACAACTTGGAGGTTAACAAGTTATGTGAGAATAGGGGAATTAGGTAATAAATATAAGCAAGAGGAGAGGTATGTGAGAGGCAGCATAAAATATTGCAAGGAAAGATTAAGCCAGGAAGATACCGCTGGAACAATGTCTTAATTGGCATATCGGTACCATAAGGGCCTCGCGCAGATCGCGCGCCGCGAGTCTAGAGGTCAAAGGGTATTTTTAAATATAGTAGGAACAATTAGTAAGGCTCTGCTTGGGACATTAAGTCACACCGAAGGATATTATTTTCGGCAGAAATTTCCGCACATGGAGGAGCAGCAGAAGCAACTAATATACTTTAGGAGAATTAACGGTTGTCAAATATAAACGTTTTCCCATTTTAGTATACGCTACAGTTGTCTGTTAAAACGCTTACATATTTTTTAATTTACTTTTTGCATTTACCAGACATTTACCACAATTTGAATTTCCAAGAATATATAGAAAACTATACGAACAGCACGGAGACGATTTTGCGGAATATTAGTCTATCTGCACTAAACAGTTGTTCAGCAGTTTAGCACGCGAGTATGGCATAGCTATCAATCCTGTAGTAACAGCACAAAATGCATTGCTCACGTCCCACTTAATTATCCAGGCACAAATCATCAATTACTTGGGTAACGTTTGGCTCACCTTTGGGAATAAACAATTTCCTCTTCGTGGCATTAGATGCATTCATTTTGGGAGACATATTGGGGTATGCTATTACCATACCGTTGGTGGACGCTACTATATTATTTTGGCATGGTGCGCTGAGTGGCAACTTACGCTAAATTGTAAAAAGTGCAAGACAATGAGCATAACTAACAAAAAGAATCCAATTGTTCAGAAATAAGAGTTAAACAATTCAGTTATTGATATGGTTGATTCTATGAAATATTTGGGAGTAACAGTACAAGGGAACATGAAATGGGACTTGCACATTAATTCGTAAGTAGGTAGCGCTAATTCTAGGCTGCAATGAACAAACAAAGGAGATAGTGTACAAATCTCTTGTGCGTCCACATTTGGACTATTGTTGTGCCATTTGGGATCCGTTTCGTAAGGGGTTGATCGAAAGTATAGAGAAAGTACAGAGAAGAGCCGCTCGATTCGTGACCGCTTGCTACAGTCCTTATGAAAGCGTCACAGAACTGATTAGTAGACTAGGCTGGGAGTCTCTGGTAGATAGACGACGCACGTTTCGTTTAAACTTATTGGTAAACATGTGTACTCCCACTTTCGCTCACGAATGTAGTGAAATACTTCGTCCACCAACCTATATGAGCCGGAAGGACAGGAAAGATAAGATTAGAGAAATAAGGTGCCGCTATGATTCTTATATGAATTCTTTTTTCCCTCGTACCATTAGGGATTGGAATGCACAACAAAAAGATGTTTTGGTGCTGAGCACCCTCTGCCACCCACAATTTTGTGATTTGCAGAGTATATATGTAGATGTAGATTCCAGCTGTATCGCACCGTTGCCTGTGTCACATTTAGTAAATGGATTTAACGCGCACATATATACCTTGCTCCAGGGAAGAATCTGCTTCTGCTGGAAATTATGAAACGTCACTATGCTATATTACATCATCACGAGCTGCTATGTGAAAAGTTAGCTTCCAATGCCAACATCTGCATGCAGACATTCATGCTACAATCGGTCATACATGACAAGCCCTGCAAGATCAAATTACTGCAAGCACCACGCAGTATGCCAAGCAACTGCGTAACCAGGGTGGCAAAACGTAGCCGCATTACATGATCAAAGCTTGATGGGAGGAATAACTGGATGTATGGGGCACCACAAAATCTACGAATTACTGTGCTTTGTGATCATGAACACCTTGTCGATACTAAACAGGAAACCTGTTTTTCAGCCAAAAGTGTAGAAGGTATGTATTGGATATCATGCTGCAGTCGGAACAAGTGCTTATCACAGTGGTAACCATGCCCCACACTAGACTTGCGTCAGGACCCATCACCCTTCACAGGGGTTCAGAATACACTTGTCCACAATAGATTCATTATGGGTACTACACATCTAGAGCCGCCATCTAGATGATCTGAAGCATTTAGACATGGACTAGAGCAAGATAGCAGCTGTATTAAGGGAAGTACACCGCACATCATGACAACAAACTGTATTAGTCAACTAATCCTTGGAATTGTCGTTGTACTTTTGCTTGAACCAGTCACGTGCGTCATACACCACTATGAGTATTGCAGGCAGAGAGTGATTCAAGCGGCCCACAAGAGACAACGCCCCATGAGAGACAGCTCATCACGGCAGATCATCCTCGGCAAGTCTAGAACACCGGCCGCTGCCACGGCAGGACACAATGGTGGACCGCAGATGAATGTTCGTCACTAAAAGAAGCTCCGCGGCCGACGACACGTCACGCGAGCTCGTCACATCTCTGAGCGTGTGGTTTATTAAATTTCTTTTGTTACTGGATTAGTGATTAGGAACCATATCTGCTGTATCACGAGAAACCAATGAAACGTGGTTTTTAGTGCATCCCTATAGATGTAGAACATGCTTTCACTGAAACAGCCGTTATAAATTATGTTACTATTGTAAAGTAATTATTTATTCTATAAATTTGTTTTATTGTATGTAATGACTACGACAACCACCAAATTCAGCGCGCTTTCAGGCGGAAGACCACTCAAGAACCAACTGACGAGGAGGACAAGATAAGAGCCACAGCCTTCATCCCGTACGCCGGCAATGTATCGAGCAAGATTGGCAGAATTCTACCCGACAAAACATCAAGTGCATTTACCGCCCGCCAGCCAAGATTAAAGCACTACTTGGCTAGGTTGAAGATGATCTGGGACTTAGGAAACCTGGCGTTTATCACATACCGCGCGAGTGCGGAAAAGCATACGTCGGGCAGACCATTCACACGATCGATGAACGGTGCAGAGAACATATACGTCACACCGAGCTACAACAGTCGTCAAAATCAGCAATTGCTGAACATTGTCTACCGACACGGCATACTATTAAATATGAGGACACCAAAGTTTTGAGAATCACATCTCACTTTTGGGACTGTGTATACAAGGAAGCCATTGAGATCGAGCTACGGAGTAACCTCATAAACAAAGATAACGAGTTACAGCTAAGCCAAGCTTGAAACCCAGCACTGAAGCGGCTCCGCAAACACCAGAGCCAAGGCACAGTGTGCGACGGAGGTGGCATACAGACTGACGGTCACTGTTCGACGCGTCCTACCACACCGCTATCGGAGCGTAGCGGCAGGAGTTGAAGGGATGGGTCGGAAAGTATAAATACTGACACGGCTGGACCGGCCCAGTAATCGCATCCTAGATTGTGCTCCTCACGCCGGCCAGCAGACGCAACCTGAAGATGATGGCACGGTACGCCGTCGAAAATTCGTTCATCCATGAACAATTGATCCGGCCGCATGCCCGAGAGATCTTCAAGCAACTGTTAACCTATTATTCCTTCAAGGTGAAAGTGATGTCCGTAATTAATCGGAAAAAAATTTATTAAAAGCTATCTAGTATTGAAAGAACAGTTTAACTTTATTCAGAACTTTATCAAAACCACTCATAACCCCAAAAGTGAGGTTTAATACCCATCGACTTGGGAACCGCTTCTTGTGACATAGACTACTAAAAGGTGTAAATATAATGAGGAGTTTATTGTAACATGAAAGGAGATCTAGTCTGAGAATTCACCAACAAAGTCTGCTGCAAGGGAAGAACATATTGGACATACTACAAAATAAGAACTTGTGGTACCTCTGGATGGGGAAGCAAATAGAGCCTCTAAATTTTGGAAGGAATATTTACATAGGAAACTGGCTGATCGAAATCAGAAAGCTATAGGAGTGAACAAAAACAAAACCAGTGACAATGATGTGTAGTCATTACATCTGAAGTATACTCAACGAGTAACATTAGAAACTGAGAAATTACATGGATGCTGAAGATGAAGATTAGACTTTCAATGTGAATGGGTGATAATACGAGGCGCGTCCAGAAAGTAAGTTCCGTTTGGTAATAAAATGAAATTGTACACAGGTACAGAAGAAATTTTTATTGCACAAAATTCTACAGCTCTTAAACTACTTTTCCACATAACTGACGAAATTTTGCAGGCATTTGTCATAGCGTGGCACCAGGTTTTGTATACCTTCTTCATAGAAATCTGCCGCCTGTGTCTTCAACCAGTTGGAAACAGTTTCTTTCAGCTCGTCGTCATTGGTGAAGTGGAAAGACTTGAGATGTAAGAACAGATGAAAGTCGCTAGGAGCGAGGTCAGGGCTGTACGGAGGATGGTGAAACACGTCCCAGCCAAATCCCTGTACGAGGTTTTTCGTCACGTTTGCAGTGTGTGGTCGTGCGTTGTCGTGAAGCAAAACAACACCTTTTGACAGCAGTCCCCGGCGCAATTTCCGAAGTGTCTCGCAATAAGCATCTGCGTTGATTGTTTGACCACGCGGTAAGAAGTCAATGAGTAGGATGCCTTTCCAGTCCCAGAACACTGTGCACATCATTTTCCGAGGTGTCATGATTTGCTTCGGCTTAACCTTTGGTGGGGATGAAGTGTGCCTCCTATTCCATTGATTGCCGCTTACTCTCAGGGGTGTCGTAAGAAACCCACGTTTCATCTCCTGTGACTATCCGTCTCAGAAATTCTTCGCCGCTTTCAGCATAACGGGTCAAAAACTCAAGTGCACTACCCATCCGTTGTGTTTTGTGTTGCTCCGTGAGAATCTTTGGTACCCAACGTGAGCAAAGTCTACGGAATTTCAGTTGTTTGGTAAACAATTTCATGCATCAGTGATCGTGAAATTTGGGGGAAGTCCATAGCGAGAGCACTAATTGTAAACCTACGGTTTTCCTGGATCTTGTCATCAATCGCGTAGAACCAGTTCTTCTGTAACCAAAGGTGGACGCCCACTTCGTTCTTCATCGTGCACATCACTACGCCCGCCATTGAACTGTCGGACCCATCTTCTCACCATCGAATCACTCATCGCATTTGGTCCGTAAACATCACAAATTTGCCGATAAATTTCACTTGGTTTCACTTTCCTCGCATTCAGAAACCGAATCACAGACCTGATTTCACAGGCGGCGGGATTTTCAATCAACGCCGACATTTCAAACAAGCACAACAAAGCGTACGTAACTGACAGCGATCTCCAAATAGCGCACGTTCTTCCCCTTGATGCACATCGTCTACAGCGCATGTACGGAACTGCAATCGCAGCGCTGCAGCGGAGATAAATTGAAACGGAACTTACTTTCTGGACGCGCCTCTTATAACAGAAGACCTGTGATGAATGACATCAATATTGGAGAAGCTTCTGCATATTTCAAAATAATTGTCAAGGGCCATCTTGTTGTTCTGGGTCAACTTTTGATGGGCTGAGCAGTTCACTATATGGTCAGTTCAAGAAATGTCTACTTTAGAGCACAGTAAACAGTGTAAACCATCAAAATATTTAACTAACATTAGTAGTAATAATATCAGTAACAGTATTAAATGTAGCAGTAGTAAAAATAGCTGTGACAGAAGCAATGAAATTTTTTTTATAGAAATTTTTAAATTAATTACCTAAGACTTATATAGATGCAAAATAATGGAAATAGTGACCCAGATTAGTTTCTTCATGCTGGACTATGACATAGATATGAAAAATAATTAAAAATAAACAGTTTCTAACAGATGACTACTGTAAAATATTAGAAAAGGGGATGTGGGAGATTGCCCAAGTTACAATCATTTTAAGACAGGAGATCATAAAAACCCTACCTAATGTTAACCAATTTCTCTGACCCCTGTCTGCAGTAATTACGGAGCATATCATACGCTCAGAAACAGTAAAATTCTTAAAAGACAACAAATTGATTGCACAAAGCCAAGACAACTGCACAAAAATAGATTATGTAAAAAACAGCCCATTCCATACAAGTTATCAATATAGGAACACAAACTGATGCAATTTTTCTGTATTTCCAGAAAGCATTTGATCCTTCACCACAAAATCACCTCTTAAAACAGGTTCAAATGTACCCAACAAAATTGTGGATAAATCAGTAATTTCTTAACTGGATGGTCACAATATGTTATGGTAGGTAGAGTAACATCTCCTTGTTGGACCAAGCAGCCCACAGCAAAGCATAATGGGATCACTTCTATTGCTGTTATTTATAAACTATCCTGGAGACAACGTTAACAGCCCTTTGTGATTGTTTCCTGATGATGTGATTATGTTTACAGAAGTGATGAGTTCTGTTTTAGAGATTAAATGTGAACTCAATATCATTTCAACATGGTGTGATAAATAACAGCTCACATTAAAATGAAATAATAAAGATAATTATATGTAACAAACATAAAGATAACACTTGCATACAAATACAAAGTAAGCCATTCAAGTCATGGGAAAGTTATCACAACAGTACATAGTCACATTTAACAAGGTTTTTTTTTCTTATGGTTTTACACCTCATTGACGGTGAGGTCATTAGGAGGCAGGATAGAACCAGGGACAACGAAGCAATTGGGCCATGGCCTTTTGAAGGAAGCATCCTGGCAATCGCCTGGAGTGATTTGGTTAAACCATTGAAAACCCAAATGTGGATGCCTGGACAGGGATTTGGTTTGCACGTAATACCAGTAACTTGAAAAGCTGATTCTAGACTAGAATTCATAAGTTGAATTCTGAAGAATTGTAATGTATCTACACTATTTTTACATTCTGTTGGGTCATTATGGCAAGGAATTGAATAATATGAAGACAGTTGAAAAAAGCCATGCAATTTTTGACCACTTAAAGCAGTCCTTGAAAAAAATATCAGAAAACTGATATGGAGTTTTGGCTGGTAGATAGGTGACATATTTCCCATACAAATTTATTGCTAACAGGTAACAAAAATGTTATTTTCAAATCCAGTGAAATATTTATCCCACCAATGTACTTGGATCGAAATGATAAGCAATATAAGATCAGAAATTTGTTTATTTCATTATTTTTAAACAGTTTTATACTGCGAACAGGACAGGGACATGCTGCTGTACAGCGTGAGCTCTTTTCATTGAATGGTTGTTACATTTATTTAATAATTAATTTATTTAAAATGTCTTAAAAAATTCAAATTGTTTTAGGGTGTTAAAGTTTTGGAAATCACGTTGGTGTGAGCAGTTTTATTATTAGGATGATATCTTTTTTTTAGTAATTTTCTAGCCTAGTAATCATGGCAGTGGTTTGGGCATCCCTCAAGACCCACTTTGCAGTCTGCGGGATGCAGGTTGTCTCATGGTAGGACTCCAAATGTTGGCTGACACAGACTATACACCACGTAAGCATTTTAAGGAACATCTTGATTACCTATTCAGATACAATTTACTTGACAGATGCTCTTTTTAAGTTCGTCATCCGTTTTCCTTAAATGGTGATCTTGGTGGAGCATTCACAATAACACGCCACTTTTGCAACAGAATGGGTCTAGTTGAGGCATTGACAATGAAAAGGAGGTAAGTGCCAAAATGACAAAAAATTAGTTTTTTTACTGAAAAGAATCTATGTTCCAAGGCAAATGGCATTGAAAAGGTGGTAAGTTCCCTTCTCTTCCATTTAGTTGTGAATAATTTCACAAGATGCCGCAGGAAGTAACTCAACAGTGGCTGGCCAGACGCCATATGTGTCATGCTGACGTCTATAACCATGCCATTCACAACCTACTGTTTGTGTACATCCTCACTTTTTTTTTTAATGTTCTCTATCCGTCTTTTATGTTTGAGAGCTCAAAGAAAGTGAAGATGCCAACAAAAAAACTACATACCACACTGCCTGATATGGTAAGACTACACACTACATTGTTGTCGTCATCTGGCTTTACCCAGAATGCTAATTTATATTTTACTTTTGTCTATTTTTGTCTTGAAATGTTTAAAAATAATACCTATATTATAATGTAATACTATTGTTACAGGCCAGCTGCAGATGCCACTACCAATGTCATTCACTATCGGTAAGTGATTTCAAGACCCTACATTCAGAGCTCAAAAGTTTGTGACCGAGCGTGGCGGTGTAACGGTTAGCGTTCTCGCCTCGCATTCGCGAGGACGGCGGTTCGAATCCCCGTCCGGGCATCCAGATTTGAGTTTTCCATGGTTTCCCAAATCACTCCAGACAAATGCCGGGATGCTTTCTTCAAAAGGCCATGGCTGAATTCCTTCCCATTCCTTGCCCCCATCCTTTCCCGTCTCTAAAGACCTCGCTGTTGAAAGACGTAAAGCAGTTAAAAAAAAAAAATCAAAAGTTTGTCAACAGAAGGTCAAGGTACATATCTAATGAGTCGTATTAATCTGACTAACATAGCAAGAAGGCACCACAGAAAATATGACAACCCATCTGACAGTAGGAGGCAAACTTCTGATTTACAACGCTGCATCAAGAAGAGGAAAACTTTCAGGGATATATTTGGGATCTCAAAAAAGAACGAAAATGTATTGATGCATTTGAAACAAGGGGAGGTGGTTTTCAAGGATGGCCGTGGCAAAAATGCTGCATCCCACTGAAGCAAATATACAGAAGACGATGTGTTTCTCATAAAAAAAGAAAACCACATTCTGTCATTTCCATGAGAAGAGAGCCACTGTCATATGTTGTCAAAGGAATATTTGAGCCTGGACTTGAATATTCAGCGGATGTATTTAGCATTCAAGGAGAAATATCCGAATTCAGGTGTAGATGTCGGTGTTCGCCGTATCATTAAAAGGAAATTTCCCAAACTGAGTTTTAGGAGATATATAATGGATACCTGCTGAACTTGTGACAAGTTAACGGCAGAAATCAAGTCATCAGTTGGGCCATCAAGATTTACCTTAATAGCTAAGCGAGAACTCCACAATAGGAAAGTAGAGAGAGTGCTGAAACTTCTTAGTTCTTCCTTTCTACAGAGTCGGTATCCTTCAAGTTCAGTTACAGCTTTGGCCATTGACACACAAGTTTTGTTTATCCCAACATTGACACACAGTAACATGTTTTACTCGAGACAACTTTCAAATTACAACTTGCATATACATGTAGGAAGTACACCAAGAACTGTGTATGTGGCACGAGGGCATAGCTGGCCGCGGTGGAAACAAAGTTGTGTCTTGTTTACTCAAGGTGTTGACCTCTCAGTTCAATTCCAAAAGGAATTTGGAAATCTGGTGTGTGAACTGTGCAGGTCAGAACAAAAACCGAATGGTTTTGATCACCCTCATCTTCCTTGTGGTAAAGGGTTTCTATGACACCATAGACTTAAGGCACTTGTACATGTTCTGTGATCTAGATTTCGGTGTGATAGAGAAAAGGAAGATAGTTAGTAAGTGCATGGTGCCTGAAGAGGTACAGCAAATGGTGAGGACGACAAGACTCGCCAACCCATTTGAAGTAGTTGCAATGCAAAAAAATTGTTTTTTTTTCTATTTTTCTAATGCTTGTGGCTTTTACTTGAATACAAGTTCATTACAAATTTCAAACAAATTGTGGATCCAAGTTTCCAAGATGGATCAACTTCAAATAAAAACAAAACTGACCTTTAATGACATGGAAGAGTGGGGGAGAAATAATGTCTTCATAAAGAGAAAATACGTGAACTTCATGGATATGGAGCAGTTTGAATTAGATAGCAAAGTTCCGTCGATTAATGAAGGAAAAAAGAAGGATCTACAACGGATGCTGGATTTCATTAACGCAAAGCACCACCAATTTCACCAAGAAATATGTAAACAAGTTCAAAAATACAAGCCAAAGATTTTTTAAATGATCTAACAATGTTTTTTGTGTGATAATAAATTTTCATCTTCAAAAATTGTGTTCGTGCTTCTTTTTTCTCATGCTAAAATAGTTTTTTGCCTCTACTGTAAAATTTCAATTTTGGCACTTACCTCCTTTTCATTGTCAATGCTTCAATTGTTCTGTTATAAAGGCTGTTACCTGAAGTTCTTTTCCCCCTGCGAACACCACAGTTGGTTATTGCAGGTAGATGCAAAATGAACAAATTTTTGACACCTTTTACAGGGTGTCCAGCGAAGAGTCGTTAAAATTCAAGGTTCTTTCCCGGTTTTTCAAGGTTTAAAATTTGTTTTCAAGGTTAATTGTTTTTAAATATTTAAAAAAAAAATACAAAATTTTTCCGGTTTTTGAAGGTTTAAAATTTTTTCCAGGTTTATTTTTTTAAAAATATTAACAATTTTTTTCAAAAATATATTATTTATTACACCATTACACGAATATATACGTTCTACAACGTTTAACGCAGTAAATCACAGAAACTGAAACAAATTTATACATTTTTTGCATTAAAAACGGCAATTGTGACGAACAAAAATAATACATCACTGTAGCAACGTATATAATCTTAATTTTAAGATAAAATAAATATTTCATTTATATAATACATTATAATGTACTTATACTGTATTTGATATAATTTAATGAAAAAGTTATTTTTTTTAAATGTTCTATCTCTATTGAGATTTTTGACGCTTCAGTCAAAATTTTGCTCCTTTTTGCTTCCAATTCTTTGATCTCATCCTGCTTTCGCTTGTTCATCAATCGTTACTCATTTTGTTTTGCGATTTCATTTTTCTGAATCTTCATATCATCTTTGTACAAAGAATGAGCATTGCGAAAATATTGTAGCAAACTTTTATCGATGTTAAAAGAGTGAATCCACCAGCCGTCTGGACTGCGTCATAAATGTACCTTTGAGCAACGAGGCTTTTTTTACATTGATTTTCAATAACACACTCGGAGTTTATGGAAAAACCTCGTTCAGCTGAAGCGTTTCCATGTGAAATTATCAAAATCAATTGCATAAAGTCGCGGAAGTTTTGACAGGGCTTCAAAGACATTTTGATTATATCAACCCAAAACTGATCTAGGCGATCTTCGCTTCTCTTGAAGGATTTCAACTGTTCTTGAATTCTTTTGTCCCTGCAAAGATCAAGAAACTCACACTTCACACGGTCTGCCTTGGAACCTGACATTCTTCCATTTGTTACCAAAATATCAAGACATAAGGTCAATCTTTTTTGCGCTGTTTCGTGTATTAATGCATTCGCTGGATTCAGCAGGAAATTGCATGTGTTAAGTTATATTTTAGTGGCGATCGTTCTATAAGTTTTTGAATTATAGCAATAATACATGATCGCATGCTTTCTTTTAAATACAAGAATTCCTTTTCAGAAACTTCTTTGACTTTCTTTCGTGCACTTCTTGTAGTGAAGTCCAAATCAAAATCTTTTGCAAAAATCAAATTCTTTGTATCCTGTGAGTCGATTTTCATCAAAGATTTAGTGATTTTAAGGACATCCGGTTTAATTACCCGTTGCATCAAAGTGTTCAAAAGATTGTTCAATTCGCCATATAAAAGTGGAGCCATCGGGACGTCACTCTGAAAATCATGTAAAAAAGGTTCCAGCAAATGGGCTGTTGAACTAAAGAAAGTCAATTTCGGACATAGTAATTTGTCACTTACAGCTTCAGAAACAATTTTAAAACTCTGTGATGTAGAAGTGTTTTTTTTTCTTTCTTTGTTTCAGTAATATATGCTCGAATTTTCTCCAGAATTTCCGCGGCTTTCTCAGCAGCACTGGCATTTTCCACCCATCGTGTTCCACAGAATGATTCCAGAAAGGATGAAGATTTAGTTATTTCCATATATTGTGCCTTTCGTGCAGGCGAGTCATAAAATAAATTATGAGATGCTCTCAAAAATGACACAATTTCCCACTTGGTTTCAGATATGCCTGTTTTGAATGTGCCGTGGACAATGTGCAAACTACAGCTCAACTTGCAAAAGCTGTAAGCCATCGAAGGATTCTTTCAGTTGCTTGTTAAAGTCATTAAAAAGTTTTAAATTTACATTTGGTCCATCCATGGACAGCTGCACAATTTTGTTAATATTTTCTAAACCAAATGAACCGGTTAAACCTTTAAGCAAGTCATTTGCCCTTGTGCGATTTAAAAAAAAACGGAATCGTAATATCGTGTCGATACTAATGATTTCTCGTGGTCCAAAAATCGGATATGCACGTCCATTTGAGTCATTCTAAAACAGTATTCATACTTTCGTCGAATTCTAACACAACCAATGGTGCGCAAACACCACAGGATTTCAGCTCGTGTAACCTGTTCTGAGAGTAGGTATGACTGCATTACCGATTGCTTCTTCGGCTCGTTCTGTTGCTTAGAGGATACTGTTCCGTTATGTACTGGAATCGTTATAAAAACAATAAATGACGTTTAGTAGCTAGTAAGCAATATACAATGAGAGAATAATAATGTCCATTTTAGGTTAAAAATTGAGTACAATGGACACACTGCTTCCACCGTCGGTACGGATTCGGGACTCTGTTGTGACGGTTCTGTTGAAGGGTTTTAAAAGTTTACTATGCCCAATAATGATAGCAGTAATAATGAAACTTTAAGTAAAATATATGTGCGCATAAACTTTTTATATATTTTTAAATTGCAAATTATGTATAGCAAATTCTCATTAAAAAAACAAATAATGAAAAATTGAAATACAATCTAAATTATATTTACTTGTATCGTAATTTTGAATTTCGAGTGAAAATATAACGGAACTAATATTCGTATCGTAAGTTACAATGTACTTTTTTTTTTTAACTGCTTAACGTCTCCTATAACAACTAGGTCTTTAGAGACGGGAAAGGATGGGGGGGGGGGGGGGGCAGGAATGTGAAGGAATTCGGCCATGACCTTTTGAAGGAAGCATCCCGGCATTTTCCTGGAGTGATTTGGTAAACCATAGAAAACCCAAATCTGGATGCCCGGACGGGGATTCGAACCGCCGTCCTCCCGAATGCGAGGCGAGAACGCTAACCGTTACACCGCCACGCTCGGTACTATGTACTGATAATGAAAGTTGATTGATTCTGTTATTGTAAACAATAATTATATCATTCTTTTTATAAACAATTAATTAAATATTTTTCACAGAGATATAGGCACTTAGAGACAGAATAAAAACTGGACAACTTGAAAGCATTAAAAATAGTGTACAGATAAATCAGAAAATACCTTGAACTGATCCACTGTTATTCATGTCCGATTTCATCTTTGAAGTTCCAAACTTTTTCATAAATGCATCCAATGGTAACGTCTTCTGTGAATTTGCACTAAAACCTTTATGTTTTTTACTCTCAGAGTGACTTTGTAAAGCACTTTTTCCCAAGCTCGAAACATTGATCTTTTTTTTGAACCAAATGCAAATAGCTTCTGTATTGTCATTTGGATCAGGTGCTACCCACGGAAACAGATTCTCGTATCCCTTTTGATATTTAGTAGTGCTTGGGTGCGATTTCGGCATTTTTTAAAATAAAACGTTTCAAATAAACTTTTTGTTACAATTTGGGCAGACTCGTTCATTCAACTTCGTTATACATTACTGCCAACTAGGGTTGCCAACCGTCCGGT
This sequence comes from Vandiemenella viatica, assembly GCA_031002005.1. Taxonomy (NCBI): domain Eukaryota; kingdom Metazoa; phylum Arthropoda; class Insecta; order Orthoptera; family Morabidae; genus Vandiemenella; species Vandiemenella viatica. The sequence goes on along the minus strand of JARYHS010013630.1, from coordinate 124,818,499 downwards.
TTTCGACCGTCCTGTCCTGTTCTTGTCAGGTTCACTACATGCGACCGGGCACTAAAGGTCCGGTTATTAAGAAATTTTAAAAATTACCAGTTGATGGTTTCTCAGATGTATTGGAAGTAAACAGGATCGCCACACCTCGCTCCTTATTCCCCCTTTCGTTAAACATAATTCAACTGTTTTGCTCTGTGTTTAAACATTTATGTAAGTTAGTTGCATATCTGATTATTGTGAAGCGACTGGTTTATTGTTTCAGTTACCTACACTATGTCGAAGACGGAACGTCGTGCTCGTGGAAAATTAAAGAATGATTAGTGTTATTAATTTGTACTTTTCAAATATATAATTGAGTAGCCTACCATAAAAAATCAGATACGTTCCTGTCGCTTAAGGGACAAATGGTTGCCAAATGACTGGCTTAAAACTTGCTGCGTAAGAGAAACGATTGTACCGCATATCGTAAAATAACTTTTACTGTGAAATTTGATGACGAAGGCAGTGAAACACGATTTCTTCCGCTGAGGTTTTTGTTATTTTTTAGTTCACGATTGTCGTAAAAATTATTTATAAAAAATAAACAAGAATTGTCCTATAAAGTTGACTTTTTACAACACACAACACTCTCCCCCCCCCCCCCTTTCCCGGTGGGCAAATGTCCGGTCGTGGATATATGAAAAGTCGGCATATTCGGCATTTGTCCGGTCGTTCAAATGTGAAAAGTTGGCAACCCTACTGCCAACATTAAATACTAACATGTGTTCATAAATATGGCAGTTTGGCAGTCTTGTACTTTAATTTTTAATCTTTAAGTAACTATTTGAAAACAAAAACACTCCCATAGGAAATAATATATTTCACTATTCCACATACTCGTATATAGGTTAGTTAGGCCTATTTTAATTCGAATGGTGATATTGCGTCGATTTAAATTGAAACATTGACAAATTCTTAACAATATAAAAAGGAATATATTGAAAATGATTAAAATTCCAGGTTATAGGCAAAAATTCAAGGCTTTTCCCGATTGTGTAAATTCAAGGCTTTTTCCCGGTTTTCAAGATCCGCTGGACACCCCGCTTTTAACATCGATTTAGTTATGGTTGCCAGTTTCTTCTTGCTGTGAAGCTCTCTGCTGATAGAGCAACTCTACCTTCATTGATATCAATGATGAAAATGTTGGTGAAATCTTGATTGGCCCATTACTGTGGTTTCTTAGGCTTTTGCTGCTAGTAGAGAATGCCTCCAGTCTGGAACATTCTTGATGAATGTTACCGTATCAGATAGTTGCACAAATGGGGCACCTCAATTGCTGTCATCATGCACAAAACTGGCAGAATAGGGTATTCCTCAAAATAATAGCTTCAGAATCTTGAAGTGTGCTGTCTCAGTTCTTGGTGATGTTTCTTCGATGATGCTGGATGAAGCCTGGCACTGTCAGAGGAGAGCGCCTGTGATACAGCTCTTGCGGGTATTTTTACTTCTGCAAAAAGCATGGGAGAGGACTCTTTTTGGCCCAAACTCACTTATCTTCCCCTTCTAATATCAACTTCATGTATAGGTAGGTACCTCTCTTATCACTCACATAATAATAATGATTTTGTATGGCTGTATTGGCCAAAAAATCCTTGTAAGGTTTGGCTGCCAACTAACAGCATTTTGATTTGATGTACATAAACCTCTGTAATTGCTTCCTTAACCTAACCTGGTAATCCTACAGGGTAAAGGGGATCTACAGTTTTTAAGGTCGAATCTGAACGACAAAGTTTTTTTGGCATACTTCACATTACACAGCAAGCTGTGCCATAGGTGATTGTAGGGTAAAGGGCCTTTGAAAACCCCCACCAAGACAAGGATTCAAACTGGAGACCCAGAGAATTTATGTAGATGCAAATTCATTTAAGATTTTTACTTTTACTGACTCAAATAAATAAAAAAATGTTTCACTTCATGAGAGAGAGGCTAAAATAAGTGTTTGCCCCAATGCAGTATGGCTATATCACATTTTTTTTTCCATTCTGTTCTTGACCAGCTTAAGAAGCAAAATTAAGTAATTATTAAAAAGTATTCTCTAATTATTGACTGTATCACACAGAACAATAACGGTATTTTCAAAACTGTTTGGAACTATAATTTTACTCCAGTTCTCTTACAGAAGTAAACTGCATCAGTGTAAAAGTGTGATCAATAAGAGTTAAATGATGAAATAGTATTTTTATACACTGCAATACTGGTATCTTATAAGCAACAGTATTATGTGAAATGATACAAATAATACTTAAATTGAACTTAGCACACCCGCTCCTATCCCACCAATCTTCTACACAGTTGTCTTCGATGGTAATCTAAGAATGTTTCACTCTTAACTGTCAAGAACATAAAATATAAAGAAAACAACTTATAAGAAACTTTCAGTGTTGATAGTAATCAGTACATACAGTTTGGTAAGAAACTGTCATTGCAAAATTCTTGACCATATAGAGAATACTAAGTTAATCAGTAATGGCTTTGCTAGACTCTTTAAAACCACAAATTTAACGTAAGGTTCAGCATATAATGTTAAATGTGCATGTAAAAAGTGTGTCATTCTGCTTACTAAATTGCACAAGATTGTGCTTAAGCAATGACATATTCTAGAAACTGACAGAATTATTAACTAAAGCCAGTATTATGGCAATTACATCTTTATCAAGGAGAATGAATATGCCATATAGAAATTATTTGAGCTGACATAGATGTAAAAATACTACTTGGGTTAAATGTAATTCATCTGCTGTTCCTGCTACTTAAAAATGTGGCACTTTCCTTTAGTGAAATGTAAATTAAATTGCAATGGAGCGCATGCTCAGGTGGAAATTTCCCTAAACACCTATCTTCCCCCTTTTCTGCATCCACCAATATTTACCCTTTACAAATTTTCACTTTAAATTCTTTCAACGTTTTTGGCAAATTATTCATAATTTCTCTTGGTAACTTATTCAAATCTCTGACACCCTTACCTAAAAAAAGAGAATCTTCCTACACCCTTATGCCTGAAATAGAGTGCCAGCTTGTGGCCATGATCATCTTTTCCCTTCTATGCTTTACTTTAAATTCTTACACAGGGTGGCCACAAGATAATGATTTAAAAATTCCCTGATATTTCCAGGTTTTCCAGAAAAATTTGCCAAATTTTTCCCTGATTTAGAAATTTTATTTGCACGGTTAAGATATTTAAAGTTTTAATTAGATTTTGATTCTAAATAATTAAATCTGGTAAGAACTGAAAAAATTAGACAAAGTAACGTGTAACCCGAGAACATTTTATTCATGTTTAAGAATGTTTATTTGAAAATTTTATATTCTTATGAAGCATAATTAAAAATGAGTAGCACAAAAATAAGATAGGTCAAATGACTAATATGAACGTAAACTAATGAGTAATCTTTCAATATTTGGTGGATAAAGTAATTAAGATTTTTAAATTGTTCATCAGTAACTTGATTCAGTCAACAGCTTAGCTTTTTTATGCCTTTTTTCATTTGCTACACTTTTCTTTTCAAATCTTCTGGTTCAGTTATTGTAGCTTTTTTTTTCTTCCATTTTCAATTTCTTCTGTTGCCTGTTGCCGAGTTAACACTTTCGCGTAAGTTTCCGCGAGTCTACGCAAGATAGCATGAACACGAGTTTGTATAAACCATGCAATCGTGTTAGTTCACTTTGTGTGGTTGCTTGCCTGTGCCGCTCGCCTTGGCAGCGGTTTATTTGGAGCAAGTCAAAGGCACGAGAACGATGTTTATACTATCACATCGATTCAGCATTTGAAAGAGCTCTGAATGACGCAAAACTTTATAAACCCTACCTATTTATGATCTTACGTATTATTTTGCTCCTGCTTTAATTAGCCTTATATCATTAATACAAAAATGTTATAAAGCCGTATAAATGTCGCTATTCACATTTTTGCTGGCAGTGGTATATTGAATCTAGGCTTTTGTTTTGATATTAAAGGTTCAATTGTTCTCAGAAGAAGCTCAAAACCAGCTTGTGACATTCTACAGGACTTCGAAGACTCTCCACATAATCAATTTTTTTGGAACATCTGTTTCACACTTTGCTTGAAATTGTAAAACTGTTTAGTGAAACATAAAAACATCTTTATATACTTACTCCTCTACGATTGCTGTTTTATTCAGTAAAAAATATAACTTCTGAGTTTACATGATTTAGATGTCATCCACCTTTTTTTTAAATATAATTTCAAATGCTGAGTTCCAGAGAGAGTTCGTGTTAGCGCTCGCGCACAAACATCTCGTTGTCGTATCTCGATGAGGCGCAAGACAAGATGCAAGTTGCTAGTGTAAATGGCGGTATTTGTTGGCTATTTTAGGTCAAAAATATATAAGCTGAATTATTTAATGCAAAATTTTAATATTAAAATAAATTATTAAAAAATTATCAAATTTTGGGTTGTTGCAATTAAAATTCCCTGATAATTTTTTAAATTACTTGGATTCCCTGATATTTCCATGATATTTCAAGGTGGCTTTAAATTCCCTGATAATTCCATATTTTCCAGGTTTTCCAGGTCTGTGGCCACCCTGTTACACCAATATCTTTCCATGCCTCATCACCAATATACGCCTTGTACAATCCCATGACCATCTTCACCCTCCTTCTGTCTTCCAATGAGTCCCATTCTAGCTCTTTTATCATATCTGTTACTGATTGTGTTCTGCAATAATTTTCAGAAACAAATCTAGCAGCCCTCCTTTGCACCTTCTGCAACTCCTGTATTTGATACTCAAAATGTGGGTCCCATACTACACTACCATATTCAAGCAATGGTCTGACCAAAGTTTTTAACCCGATTCCTTTACTTCTCTCGTACATCCCCTCATCACCCTCTCCAACAAATGTAGAATTTTGAAACCTTTCCCTACTAGCTGTCCAATGTGATCTACCCAGTTAAGCTTGTTATCAAATGTAATGCCAAGATATTTACATTTCAAGTCTTCAATAAGCAATTCTTTCCCGACCTTATAATCATAATAAACCTTTAGTTTTTTATTTGTGTATCTAATAAGCTGACTCTTCTTTGCATTTATCTTCGACCCATGTTTACCAACCCACTAGATATCCTATCCAGATCACTCTCCAACTGTTTACAATCCTCAACCGTTTTGATCCTTTTATATAGCATTATGTCATCTGCAAACAATTTAATTTCTGACAGTAAACAACCAACACAATTATTCATTAGAATAATAAATAGCAATGGTCCCAATACGCTACCTTGTGGCACTCCCATTTTTACTTCCACTTCTTTTGATACCACATTTCCTACCCTAACTTTCTGTTTTCTATCTTTAAAAAATTCTTCTATCCAGCAAATCAATTTCTGATCCACTCCAATAGATTTTACCTTATTTACTACCATTTTATAGCTCACTCTGTCAAAAGCATTTGGAAGATCTAGTGCTACACTATCAATTTGACCTCCCTTGACCATTTCATCTGAAATATCTTGCATATATCCCACCAACTGAGATTCACATGAATATCATTGCATAAAGCCATGTTGCCTACTTGAAAACCACTTACGCTCCTCACATATACCTCTAATGTGGTTGCATATCAATCTCTCCATTAATTTACCTATCACTGACGTCAAGCTAACTGACCTATAATTTTCAACTCTATTTCTCACCCCTCCTTTATGTACCGGCACTTTTCCAATGTTCTGGTAAGCTGCAAGTATCAAGATTCAATTTAAATAATATTTCAAGATAAGGCACAATGTCACATCCTACTTTTTTAAAGACATCTGTAATAATATTATCTACACCAGCCCCTTTATGTTTTTTTTTTCAGCTTTCTTAGTTCCTTCATGATATCCTCAAGATGAATTTCAAATTTTTAGGTCTGCTCATTTCTATATTTTTGTTAAGCTCGTTATCCGATTCAGAACCACCGGTTTATGATTCATTGTCCCTAATGCTCTCAATAAACCAGATACTTAAAAATCCCTGCCTTTTTCAAATACTCCATCCATCCTTATCTAAAAGTGTCTCAATACCCTCCCTTCCTCTCAATTTTCTAACATAGTTATAGAAATTTCTAGATGAATCAGTCAATGGTCCCCCTGCACTGACAATACTCTTCATAATTTTATTTATTTATCAATCTTGTTCCATGGATCCCTGCTGAGGAAGTACCTCTGGGATGTGAAACATGTCATTGTTGATACATATACACATAATATGAGTCATATCATAGTAAATATATATATACATATTTTACAAATACAAGAAATAATAATAAACATACATTTTTGCAACTGAGTTTTGCAAACGTCATAATGAGTACAATTAATTATTTTCTTCAAATTCTTGAATGCAGTAGAAGGAGTTGCTGATAAGATAATCTCTAAGTTTTTGTTTAAATACATCTTTATTATCTGAAAGCTGTTTTATACGATTAGGTAGTTTATTAAACAGATGTATCCCAGAATAATTTCCAACTACATATTTATGTGAATTGGGCTTCTTGACATTGACTGAGATTAAAATATCCAAGAGGGAAAGACTCAAATCCGTCGATGTAGAAATGTCAACGATTTCTCCATGGATCAGACACCTGTGTGCAGTTAAGAAGGCACAAGTGCCACATTGAAGGTACATGTACACTTATTTACTTTGATAGTAATATAAAAGTGCCTGATTATTAATTTTATACAACCACTGTTTTTAGCTATTATTTTTTATGTTTTAGGGGGTTGTATTCCCCAGAAATTTTTTTTGTGTAGTGAGGACTTTTTTTAACTGTCCGACCGGTGAGGTGTGCCATGAAAATTATAGATAGGTTTATGGTTTATGGTGTGCCACAAGTAGGAAAAGGTTGTGGACCACTACACTAGAACATAGGAATTTTCCCTAGGGCCGTTAGAAATCCTATATGGGCCTTCATACAAATACTTGAACTTCCGAATTTCATTATTTTAACTTAAAGATTTATAATGAGTTTGCGCCAGTACCAGATCATGCAGCTTGTAGCCAGTGGCCTTCCTTCTTCGGTCATGTCTATTCTTTCTTCTCTGAGCTTGTAAATTCCTTTCACAATTTTAATTGGAGTGGAAAGAACTAGTCTCATCCACTCTAAGTTTATCATCATAGGGTAAATTGTCATCACTCTGCCTATCTTCCTTACATTTCCACCTTATTGACTTCCTGTCAATCCTTCTTTCTTCTTCAAACAATTGGGACTGTTTTACCTTTCCACCACCTTCTCTATATGTTCTGCCATCGAAGAGTATTGATTCCAAACCTACGTGACACTTCTCTGGTATCCTCTGTTTGTAGCACATGTGGCTGCCGCGAAGGTCAAATTATTTTTGTCCAGGTGCCAACACAGCCTATATACTGACTATTATGCATGGGCTGGCTGCCCTACACTCGTCTTCTCCACTATTATTATTGACATACGGCTCCCGCACAATCTCAACCCCATCCAGGCTCACCTCGCCTTTCTTGGTTTCCTCGGATCCTTCAACTTCTATCTTCTTAATTCTTTTATAATTTTACATGTTCTCTCATAATATTCTTGTGAATTTTCTTGTCTTCTATCTTAAAAATTCTATCTTGGCCATTTCCTCTGATTTCTTCTTTCTCAATTTTTGTCTCTGCGTTCTTTTCATTCTCAGCTTTTATGTCACCTATCTTCGAACCTTCATTTGTTCTTGCTAAAAAAAAATTCTCATAAGTAGTCTGTCCTTCTTCAACGTCATTCTCAAATATCGTATCATATGGATGTACTTGCGGCTGATACTTCTTCTTCCTTAAACTTGTTCTTTATTCCTTTACCAGTGCTATTATTGGCATGTTTGGTCCCCTTGTTACCTCTGCCACTGGTGATGTCCTATCAGTGGCAGGCACTAATTTAATGGTTTGGAGCTGCCTTCCAGAGTCATGGCTACTCCCTGCTCTACATTCCATGGTTGGTAGTTTTAATTTTGATGCTGCTGATGCGGGTTTCTACCCCATGTATTCCCCCTCTGCCCGATATTTAAACGGGTTGAGTTTCCTTGTCCCCTCCGAAAATCTCTATCCTCTTCTCTTCGGTTATTTTCTTCATGAGGTCCGCTGTCTTGGAAATGAGTAACGTTATATTGCCCCTGGTGTCTCACTCTCCTCATTCTCTGTTCTTGCACGTCTAGCCTCCCCAACATGTCCAAGGCCTCCTTTATGAAACAGATTTTATGGCTAGTAAGTATCAGCTGTGTCTGCTGTGGTAATCTAGCAGTAATCATCTGAACATACTCTTCTTCACTATGAGGTTGGTCTAAATATTGACACATTTCATAGCAACTCATAAAAAATCTGTTTGATATCCTCTCCTCGGATCATAACAGTTACCAAGCATTAGCTGCGATTTGACAGCAAATTGCCACTCAGAAAATCTGCCTTACACTGCGAAAAGGTATTATAATGCTCTTCAAATTGTTTGGCTCATCATCGGGGTCCTGCCTTCAAATGTTTTATCACCATCCTGATTTTCTTCTCCTCATTAGCAATTAGGAATAATGGAAATTTTCAAAATTTTTAATGAACTTAACTGGATGAGTACCATTTTTGCCAAAAATTCTTCCCAATCTATCTTTTCATCGCTGTAATGAATGTTTCATAATATCTGCAGATCTCTTCCTTCACGATATCACAAACTTGTTTTAATACCTCTTGATTTATAACTAAAGGGGCCTGCACCTTAATTCTCTTGTCTGCCAGCACAACAGTAGAAACCTTTTTCTTCTCAACATATACATGTAGCTGTTCAACATTTGCAGTCAACCCTTTGACTTCACACTTCACTTCCACAGAGCCCTGTCAGATACCTTTTTTTTTATTTATTTATTTATCAATCTTGTTCCATGGATCCCTGCTGAGGAAGTACCTCTGGGATGTGAAACATGTCATTGTTGATACATATACACATAATATGAGTCCTATCATAGTAAATATATATACATACATATTTTACAAATACAAGAAATAATAATAAACATACATTTTTGCAACTGAGTTTTGCAAATGTCATAATGAGTACAATTAATTATTTTCTTCAAATTCTTGAATGGAGTAGAAGGAGTTGCCAATAAGATAATCTCTAAGTTTTTGTTTAAATACATATTTATTATCTGAAAGCTGTTTTATACGATTAGGTAGTTTATTAAACAGATGTATCCCAGAATAATTAACTCCTCTTTGTACTAATGACAGAGATGTTTGTGTTTTATGCAAGTTATTTCTGTTTCTTGTATTGAAACTGTGTACCTGTGAATTAGGTGTAAACAGGTTAAAATTTTCTATGAGAAAGCTCATGAGAGAATATATATACTGAGAATACATTGTAAGAATATTGTGTTTCTTAAAGAGTTGTCTGCAAGAAGTTCTTGGTTTTACCCTACACAGAAACCTAATAGCTCTTTTCTGTGCTATGAAAACTTTTTACTTTGTGAAGAGTTTCCCCAAAAAATTATGCCATATGACATTACTGAATGAAAATATGAGGAGTACACCTGTTTCATTAATTCTAGATCTGCTGTTAGAGAAAGTGTTCGTATTGCGAAGGTGGCACTACTTAACTTTGTCAGTAGTGTAGTGATATGATCATGCCAACATCTTTAGCCACCTTCTTAGCTATTATTAGGTACTTGTTTAATTGTTTAAAATATTCCCGACTACCCTGCTGTCTCTTAACTCTTGTTATAGTCTCTTCTTACCAATCTCTTTAACTGCCTCACCTCCCTGTTATAGTACACCAAGTTCTCTACTTCTTTTTACTTTCTGTTTTGGAACAAATTTTTCTTCCCCCTTTCTTATTATCTCCTTGAACTCTTCCCACCTTGACTTTACTGTAATTGTGCCTTCCTTCCATTTGCTGAAACGTTCTCTGAAATATCTTTTCAAATTCGAAATCTGTGCCTTTTTATAATTGTACCTATTTCCCCCTTCAATTTTAGCTGCTGGTTCACTGAATCCTCTAATATCCATCAGAACTGCTTCATGATCACTTATTCCTTCGGTTACTTGAGACCCTACAAGGTTATCATCAGGCTTTATTAGGAAAATATCCAAAATATTTTGTCCCATAGTGTTCTGCTCTACCACTTGTGTAAATCCTCCTTCCCTTATTAGAGTATTCACAAATCTCTGTTCCCTTGTGTTGTTAATATTATTTCCTATCCAATTTACACCTGGTAAATTTAAATCCCCACAAATAATGACCATTCTATTCTCACCTGAAATATGAGTATGAATTCAATTTCCTCGCAAGAGCCTCCTCATCTTCATCTGCCATTCTTCCACTGCAGTAAGCAGCCAACACCCTGATTTTTTCTTTTTTATTATCCCAGAAATCTACCCCCAGTAACTCATGGTCATGATCTATGAACACCAGTGAACTGTGGTAGGTTTTGTTAACTAGTATGCAAACTCCTCCTCCAATTGCTCCCCTATCCCTGCGATACACTGTGTAACTATCGGGAAAAACCTCACTGTCTAGTACTTCTTCTTTTAACCAACTCTCTCCCCTTATTATTACACCTCAACAATGCTGCAATTACAAGTGTGGAAAAGAGGTGAATAGCTCAGCCATGATTTTTCCCTAAATATTCAGCAAATTGTGATTTACTAATAAAAGCAACATATTCTTCCTCCCTTGATATCAAAAGTTGCTAAAATATTTTACTGCTTTACGTCTCTTTTTAACATCGAGGTCTTTAGAGACGGGATTTTGTTCTTAATAAATGTGATACGATGCTGGGCACTGACAATGCCAAGAATTTTTGATGAACAGAAGCAAGGCAATGTTAAATAGATAATTTACTATACAAGGCAAAACATTATTATAATCTTTTGTTGGAAAAACTTATGATACATTAACCAGAAACTGCTATAGGTAATATACAAACTAGAAAGCTTATTGATGTATAAAAAACACATCAAGTTCACACACAAAATTCTTAAATGTAATGGAACTGATTGTCAGAATTATTGAAAGTCTCTTCAACATCCTGCTTCATCTTGCGTGTGACCTTGAACTTAGGACCATGTCCAGGCACCACCCAATCAGCTAACTGCAGTATTCTGTTTCTGTTTTGCCGCTGCAGTCCAGGTTCATCACTGCCTGCCACATGCTGCCATAAGTGAGCATCCTTTATATCTTCTTCCCTTTCAAACAGATCACCTGTGCAGTGTGAATAAAGGAAAGTTAGTCATTAAGAAACCATGACACACTTAAAATTACGTGTTCAGTAATATTTCACACTTAACTACATTTATCACAAAATGTTAAAATTTAACAGACCAAATCTCACAGCAAATAACAACAGTATAACAGTACAATGTTAACTGCAATGCTGAGCAAGGTATGATAGTTGGTATGGGAAGGACCAGTGAATGCTCACCTTATTGCTACCTTGAAGTTGAGAACCGTAACAAAATCCTGATTCAGAAAAGAGGTCAAATTCAAAAAAAAAAAATCTGATTACTTTGTGTGAACAGAATCATACAAAATACTTTGTTAGCTCTATTTGTTTATATGATTTTTTTTCAAGACATGCTTCAAATGTTCAAATATGTGATAAGGATGTTTGTATTAATACTGCCCTAATTTAAACTCTGAGAGCTATTCAACTCTCAATATTATTAAACAAGAAGAAACTACAAATATTCTGTAATGTATAAAAATTCATAAACTTAATAACTATCAAAAAATTTGTTTTAAAATTGTGACATTTGATTACAAGTTACCTATAAAAATAATTTGAAGACATGATACAATAATGTGTATTTTCCTATATGTTGAAGCTGTATATTGTTACAAACCATATGGAAAATAGCAAATGACTCAAAAATAAGAGGAAGTTCAACAATCTGAAAAAAAAGAGTGTTTAAGACTCCAAAGGTAATGCACCACTTGAAAGTGAAAATTAGCAATACAAACATACTTCTCAATCAGAAAAATATCCCAAAACTATTCTCATGTCTACTGTCTAAGCTACTGGTAAATGTCAATGACAATACATATCACAACAACAAACGAAAGTGCTTTCCATTAGATATGACGAGCTACAGTTAACTTCTTGCCCTGTCACATCTCTCCTTAAATACATTGTTAATTATTTAATTAATACAATTTAATTTCAATGGAGCAAACACTGTGATGGCATTTCCCCCCCCCCTTTTTCTTGTACCTGCTCATGTTTGTCCTTTGTGAATTTTAATTTCAAATTCTTCCGGAATTTCCCTTGGTGATTTATTCCAATCCCTGACTCAATTATCTACTAAGGAAAATTTTCTCACTCCCTTATGCTTGAAATTGAATTCAAGCTTATGGTCATCTCTTCCATTCCACACACTAATTCTTAGACCAATATATTTCCAAGCCTCAGTGCTTACATATGCCTTGTACTATCCCAGCACTCTCTGCATCCTCCTCCTGTCTTCCAATGATTCCTTTCCAGCTCCATTATCATGCTAGTTACAAACTGTATTCTGTGGCAATTTCCGGAGAAAAATCTAGATATCTTTTGAAACTCTTCCAACTTCTATACTTCATACCCAAAATGTGATTTCTGCACTACACTACCACATTCAAGCAAAGGCCTGTCCAAAGTTTTTTAACCCAGGTCCCTCACTTCTCAGGTTTATCCCCTCATCACCCTCTTCAATAAATTAAGAATTATGAAATATTTTCCTACTATTTATAAACGTTTCTCGGGAAACAAACCGAGTGATTTTGTTATTAATGCACAACATTTCGGCGACTTTATTCTCCGTCGCCATCTTCAGGTGCAGTTGCAAGTCTTGAAGTCAGCCTTTTCCTACTACTTGCCCAATGTACCACCAGTAAGTTTATTATCAAATATTATGCCAAGAAATTTATACTTCAGGTCTTCTATTTGCAATTCCATCACCCCTTTCCCCATATAATCATTACAAAATCTTTAGTTTTTTACTTGGGTACCTAATAAGGTTATTGCATTTGTCTTCTTCCCGTGTCAACTTACCAAACTACATATCTTACCAAAATTCTACAGACAATAATTACTACTGCAGATAGAATACACATTAAATTACAAGAGATGATACTCATAGAGGGTAAATCGTACTGTTATGTTACATGTACTACTGCAATGTAATATGTCCCTAATATTTTTATGCCTATTAGTCCACATAGGATCTGAAATTTCCAAGAACACCAGTGGTTGTACTGACATTACTAAATGGGTGTGAATCCTGGACATTCATTAAATAATGAATAAAGAGGATAGAAGAACAGAGATTTCTGAGGCAGTTGTCGGGTACACTTTAAGATAGGAAAACAAGTGAAATAATGGAAGAATTCAAAATTTTAAACTGAAATGAGAAAATAATTATTGCTAAATTGCAGACCAAAACAGGGGAGAAGGAAGATACATTGCCCTGACATCTAGTACACATGGGATTCTTTGTCACGATCCACTGTTGCAGGAAAGTGTCTGTACTGCCCTGATAATACATGCTGCCCCATGACAAAATCATGTCCACACTGCCAGAAGAACCTGGTGTCAATTTCAAAACAACTTTATTGGTGTCCAGAAGTGTGAGAATTTCGTACTTATGGAAACTTCAGAAGCACTCCTTGCACTCATTCAAAAAAAAAAAAAAAAAATCAGCAACAGGCTTGAGAAGAAAAAAGAAAGGCAGGAAATATTTATTATCACAATCTACTGGATATCCTCAAATTTGAACATGGGATAAGTTTCAGAAAATTTGTGTACGTGACTCCAGCTGACTTTGAATGTCTTTTGGGAATGGTGGGGTACCAGATATCCAAACGAGAGAATTAGTGCAGAAAATCTATTTCTCCTGATATCAAGTTGGTTTCCACACTTAGATTCCTTGCAAGTGGAGATGTCTATAAAAGTCAAATGTATACCTTCAAAATTTTGAAGCAGGGGCTGAAGCCATTAGATTTTTCTAAAAAAGCCTTGTTAAGATGAGTAAAAAAATTTATTTTTTTAGCAAAAATTATAAAGTACAATCAAATTTACGGTGCAACAAAATCCGCTCAGGTGTCTAGCCAGATGGTGTTGTAAAAACACGATGTTTCGACAGCTGACTCTGCTGTCTTGCTGATTGTTACTGCCTCAGTCGAGGCAGTAACAGTCAGCTTGTGACAGCTTCAAGATACCTGATGAGGACAGCAGTCAGCTGTCAAAACGTCCTGTTTTTACAACACCACCCGGCTGGACACCTGAGAGGATTTTGTTGGATTGATACGCCGGGAAAGTCTCCACTCACACATCAAATTTACAATGTTTGTGATTTCCTGTTTCTTCACTTACAGCTTTACGCCTCATCAGTGTTGATATTATTAGTGGCAGGAAATGACAGGGGGCAAGGAAATGGACAGAATTGGTCCATGGCGTTTTTAACGAACCATTCCCAAGATTTGCCAGCACTGACTGTGGGAAACCACAGTAATGCTCATGCACCATGCTCTGTGTTTTTTTCTTTGTCAGCACGAGTTCTTAGTGAATCTGCAATTAAATCTTCAAAAATACTTAAACTGTCCTTGTGATTCAGTTATGGACAACTGGAACAGCAAAGCTTCATTCCTGAACCAAGAGCTTTTTTCGGCAAAGATCCACTTTTCTTCTCTAAAACCAGCTTTTTATTTTCCCATCAATACTATTCCTTTATTGTAAGAATTTAAAAATTTCAGCTAGCTCCTTAATACAACATGCTTTCCTATTTTGTTTTTATATCCAAATGATGATGCATACCAAAAAACAAGTGGCCAGCAGATTTTCTATTAGCTGAAGAATGGCATCCATGGTCCACAAATGAAGCATGAGAGTGAAACAGTATGTGAAGTAACTGTGCACAATAAATACCAGTTCCAATACCAGAGTTTTCAAGCAACTGAACCACACACAGTAAGTTAGGAACACATCCACACCATGTTGTGCAACAATGTGTCCAAGAATCCCATATTGAATGGGATGAAAATATTCTGTTTTGTGACAACCAAGATACAATATTCAATGTCACAGACACATTTGAGGTGGGATTCTTGTGGCAAATTTTCCTAGGATGCAGGAGTCGCAGCAAAAAAGCCCAGTGTGTACTAGGTTTAAGAAAAAGTGTGCACAGCAAAATGAGGGACAGCAGAGCAAACAATTTGTAGCTTAAGATTTGAAGGTGATATTTCTATACTATGATTATTTAGAACAGTTATAAGACAGAGAAACAATTGTAGGTTTCTTTCACTAGATGAGAGTTTATATGAATACTTGCGGAAGCAAAAGTTTTCTCTGGACAACAATAGGACTAGTCCATTTAGAACGCATGTGCACACGGGATGATCTTGCTTCAAATTCTTTTTCTGAAACACTAATTCTGTGAGAGAGATACTTCAATTTTCTCTATCTCTCCTCCATCTCCGAAGTTATTTGGAAGTATCTAGAACTTTGCCTCTGAGATATAAACTCTAATAGAGAACTGTGTGAAATATTTTGTGAGGCACCCTCTAACCGTCTACAGTACACAGCTGCATTTTCTGCACAATTACCATGTCACAATAGATGCCCAACACTGTACATAAACTGATCTACACCACTGTGCACTTTGTAATCCCATAACAATGTAAATTGTGAGTTTCATAATTACAAAATTAGACAGCCATAGCAGGAACTGACTCCCAATCTACACGAAATCTAGTCCATGATGTTATCATTGACCAAATCAGAATGTGGCTGAGCTGCAAAGTATCCAATCATCCCCTCCCTTTACCTAATGGAGCAAAGTTGACACTGATTAGAAATTTAAATATAGAAACACATCCCACAATAATTAGTCTTGGTGACCTATCAAGCTGCTATGGTTTTTTTTTACACTTCGTCGATGTCGAGGTCATTAGAGGTGAGATGGGACTGGGGACAAGGAACGGGAAGAAATTCGGTGATGGCCGTTTGAAGGAAGCATTATGCCATTCGCCTGGAGTGATTTAGGGAAACCATAGAAAACCAAATCTGGAAGCCGGGACGGGGATTCGAACTGGCGTCCCCCCGAATGCGAGGCCAGAGTGCTAACCTCTCACCCACCATGCGTTGCTAAAGCAGAGGAACTGAAAAATCTGAGTTCATCTCCTCATTCTAAAGAATAGCTTTGACAAGTAGAGCAAGCACAAACAACAAAAACAACTCACTAATTAAGATAGAGCTCAGTTACCTCAACTTTTGGTGAAACAAACTTCCACAATGGTTCGCACCTGAAAAGGTGCAATTATAGTTACCATAGAACAACCTATTCCTTGTGGAAGACATCATGCACTAGTTCTGACATGCCCCACTGAGTTCCAGTACGGCTACAGAGTGCAAGTTGGAGTTAGTCCAAGATTATCATACGAGCTAGACTACTACAGGAAATTAATTTTTTACAACACGATTGTTTGATTATGTTGGAAGCTATGATCATGCCAATAAATTATTGGAATTGTGTGCATTCTTGTGGTGCACCTGCTATCTGTGTACATAACAAGTACACAGTAAATACAAACACCCGAAAGAAAAGGTGGCGTGCCAAGTGTGTGCATCATGTAAAGAACAAGTCTGACAGGTTTTCATATTGTAAAAATAAGAAACAAGAAACCACAGATCCTAGATACCTTAACAGTATGATATCCCGCTACATATGGTGGAAACAA
Source organism: Vandiemenella viatica (assembly GCA_031002005.1). Taxonomy (NCBI): domain Eukaryota; kingdom Metazoa; phylum Arthropoda; class Insecta; order Orthoptera; family Morabidae; genus Vandiemenella; species Vandiemenella viatica. Next base: position 124,801,774 of record JARYHS010013630.1, on the reverse strand, counting down.
CTTCTATCAAAGATCCATGCAGATAATCCCTTCCATCAAAACATTTCACTCAATACAATAGTACCATCTCATCCTAATAATCAATGATCTTTATTCTTGAGAGTAGGCTTACTCTCAATCCCTCAATTTGTTGTTGAGACGTTTGTACTCTTCGAGGTCATTGCACTGTCAACCGGCTCACAAACTGCTCAGTTAATGTTAGCTATCGATTGCTGGCACGCTTGACAGTAGTACTGTATGCATTCGAGTGTAGTGGTATATTGTCGTCATGACTAAAGGAAAACATACAACATTAACACTCAAAGAATAACCAGATGCTTTGAAGCGATTAGAGAATGGTGTGAATGTATGTAAACTGGCGATGAAACTGGGTGTTGGTAAGGCAACCATTTGTGATTGGAAGAACAGAGTGAAGCTTGAACAGTGGTGTGAAACGTCTTCGAGAAAAACACTTGAAATTCGGCAGACTTTGAAACAGTCCCAGTACGATAAAGTGGTTACAGCTCTTTTCTTTTGGTTTACAAAGGAAAGAGAAAGGGGAACTCCATTGAGTGGACCAATGGTTCAGGAAAAGGCTGTTTCCCTAAACAATGGTGTTGACTCTTGGGTGAGTTTGATAAATTGATAAGAGAGGGAAATTATTCTCCCCAACTAATTTACAATACTGAAGCGACAGGCCTTAATTTTAGGACACTGCCAACAAAAAGCCTGGCATCAAAAGCAGAAAACCAAGCTCCTGGCTTTAAAATGAGCAAAGATTGTGTGACTTCATTAGCATGCAGCAACGTTGCTGGTAATCACAAGCTGCCTTTAATGAAGATTGGCAAATCTGTTAGCCCCAGAGCGTTTAAAAACTGCAACATGAAGTTCCTGCCCATATATTATTGCAACCAGAAAAAAAAGCATGGATCGGTGTAAAATGTCTAGGTTCGTTATACCGAGAAAAAAATTTTTTTTTCGTGCATGAGATGCAAGATTTAATTATTAAAGAAAATGTTCTTTTAATATTTGTTTTTAATTGCAAAAACAGGCTTAAATTTGAATTACACTCTCTAATTACAACACGAGTGTGGAATTGAAATAAAAGAGTACATTTATAAAATAAAATACACCGAAATACATGTTTGTTTAAGATTACAATTGATCTCAGCCAGCAAATGCAATACTTATTAATTCTTAAATTGTTCCCGGCTAGCGTCGATCAGTTCAATAGTGTTTCACTGCCAAAAAAATTGGGCTAAAAGACTCAAATTAAATTGTGACTTATCAGTTTCGTCGAGACGGTGGCTGCAGGCTACATACTGGAGCGGTCTCCTTCGAAACAGACGTTCCTTAGAACGTTCTACACACGGAGAAAAACAATCACGACAAAACTATGCCGTGACAAAACGTGACGTCCAAGTTGTTGTCCACACGCACACACCAGACATGCGTGGTCTTCCGAGATCCACCCGGTAATCCAGTATACACCATGCGTGCGTACAGTGTGGGATCTTATCCCCAAGTGCCCGCTCCAGCTTGACCACTCTCACCTCCTGCCTCCGGGAGTGGCATCTCTACCTGCGTCAAACAAAAACACACACGCGCCAGGAACCTGTCGCCAGACAGGAATTCCTCCATCCACCGTCTCACAAAAACGGCTGAGCGAAATAATAAATACAGCAGAGGCTGGACATTACATTGCCCCAAACCACTGGCTGAAGTCTTTCTTGACGAAGAAAACTGAAAGTCCGTGGTTTGATGTCCCATAATTTTCACTTCAGTTCTCATTTTCTTCACAACCACACAACTGTTATTGCCCAACTGCCACTCGAAAACCAGTGTGAAATGCCCGTATTTTGCAGTAAACGGTGATGGGTCTCAAGCACTGTTTCACTTCTACTTAATTAAATTCTTTTATCAAAACTAACCTCTGGCTGAGTCTATCAACTAATCTAATACAACATACAAGTTGTTATTATTAATTTTAAAAAAAAAATTAACACTAAACTTCTCGCAACCTTTAGAGTGTGCTATCTAAATTAACACCCGTACTAGGGAAACTTTGATGATCAAAAATTAACATTTTTTTAAATTGACAAAACAAATAAAATCTTCATCTCATGCGAGAAAACATATGATTTTACAGTTATTCCCACCGTTGACATAAAAACAAAACGTTTTTGCTAAAACTATCCCAATTTACATTAAAACTATAAGACTATACTACAATGAAATCTTAAATTAAAAAATATTCAAGTGACCCTGGTGACTGGCCAGATTTTCATGGAATTAAAGAAAAATTAGGTTTGCCAAACAACCATTTAAACGAAGGATCAACAATGCACAATCAACAACTCAACAACCTATTTGTATATTGCAGAAACAATAAACAGAATCCTATCAAAAATACCTCCACCAATAGAAATTTTAAACACTATAGTATTTTCTTAAGCTCCGAGCGTTGTACACCCCGACCTCTGCAATGACATCTGTAAGCAAATAAGCGTTTGAACCTACCACCCTCTTCACGCAATATGGTTCTTTGTAAATATGAAAAAACTTAGCAATTTTTTTCCGCAGCACATCCAATTGAGGGGCGTTGCGCATCAAGACCATATCATCAACTTTAAATATGTGAAACTTGCTGTTGACCTTCCTCTCCCGTCGTCGCTTTGCCTTTTCTAGCAGGAATTCTTTGGCATGAGCCAGCTTTGACTGCGGTTCAACATGAACTAACGGATCGGGGCGTCCAACCAGCTGGTCAACAAGTGAGGTCACATTCGCACCAAAATGGAGTTCTACTGGTCGGTAGCCGGTGCTACAGTGTATGGTGAAATTGAAATAATCTTGTATCTGGCGCAAGTATTTCACCCACGAATTGTGGTTCTCCCCGACCAAAAAGCGAAAATATGCTCCCAACTGGTGATTATATCTCTCAACGATATTGCTCTGTGGGCTCCTAATTGAGCAAAAAATAGGTTTAATCCCCTCTTGGGACAAAGCGTCTATCCACTTTTTACTCGTAAAAATCGTTGCATGTTCGCTCAACAATCCTTCTGGCTTTCCACACTCCGGTATGTATTTACACAGAATAATCCGTAGGCACTGTTTTGTAGTGGTATTGTTAGTGGCGTAGAGGCGCACCAGTTTTGTAAACGAACCAGGACATACTGCCTCCCAAACTGTCCTCTGGGCAATGGACCAAAAAAATCAATGCAGACCAACTTATTGGGTGCTTCCGGTGTTATTAGGTGCAATTCACCAGCATAGTTCGTGCTAGAATGCTTTGTCCGTTGACACAAATCACATGCTCGAATGATCTTCACTGCCAATGATTTTATTACTGTCGCGTACCATTCTTCTCTTACCATCCTATAAGTTTTCTCTATGCCTTGATGACCATAATGTTCATGATACATGGTAATGATACTATCAAGCGCGGCAGGCGGAAGCCATGCAAGCCAGCAGTCTGTATTGTTATTTCTGCGGAAACACACATCCCTGTATATCTTGCACATCATAGCCATGTTGCATACGCGTAAATCATCTCCATGTTTCCCATAGAGGAGATTCTCTCTTATTTTCTTGATATTTTCATCACGTTCTTGCTCACGAATTAGTTGGAGGTAGAAAATCTCTCGGAACTACTCCCGCAATTTTTTTCGCAGTTGCAATGATCACTTCACGTGCCCTGTTTGTATGTCCGACGACGAGACAATATCTTTCGGATATCGACTTAGCCAGTCGGCCATTTTGTTGTCTACGCCTGAGCAGTATGACACTTCAATGTCATATTCTTGTTGTTGTAGAGCCCAACGAGAAAGTCGAGTCGACGTGAGTTTTGCCTTTTCCAGGAAAGTTAATGCCTGGTGGTCTGTTCTAAGAAATGTTTTATTTCCAACCAAGTATGGCCTGAACTTGGTCACTCTAAATACCAAAGCAAGCACCTCGATCTCTATCGTATGGTAATTTAGCTCCGGACCCCGCAAACATCGGCTGGCTGTCGCCACTATCTGCAAACTTCCGTCGTCCGCCTGCTGCTGCAAAACTGCCCCTAGACCCTTGGCACTGGCATCACGATTTAAAAAGAATGGTTTGCTGAAGTTAGGATGGGCAAGGGACACTTTGTCTCGAAAAATGCACTTTATCGTCTCAAATGCTTCTTGCTGTTCACTTCCCCATTTCCATCGTGTCCCCTTTCGTAGGAGGTGGTACAAAGGTTGATTGAGGTGGGCAAAATTTCTAATCCCATTTTTAAAGTATCCACATATTCCTAAAATTGTCTTACTTGTCTGATGCTAGTGGGTGTCTGAAAAGACAGAATTTCTTCAACTTGCGCGGGTGGGGGTTCAATCCCATCCGGCGTTATTTTAAAACCCAGAAAAATCACCTCCCGCTTACACAAATTTGCTTTGTCGGGTTGGAGCGTGACTCCTTTACCTGCCAGGACTTTGAAGAGCGTTTCAAGGTGGGGAAGGTGCTCCTCAAATGTATTTGAAAAAAAACCAATATATCATCGACATAAATGGCACAGAATTCTTTTACTTCCACAGGCAATATTTCATTCATTGCTCTAATAAAAGCACATGACGAGTCCCGAATTCCAAATGGTACTCTATTAAATATGTTTTGCTTGCCCCCGAATAGAAAAGCACTCTTCATGCAGTTCAATCTGGTTGAACCCGGACGTCACATCTACCACAGATAGCCACCTTTTTCCATGGAATCTGCCTATTAGTTCTGTAACCAACTCTGGGCGTTCAGCATCACCTTCTATTCATTTATTCAAATTCCTTGCATCGAGAGAGATGCTTGCTGTCCCATCCCGTTTAGCGTCAACCGTTATTGGGTTAACATATGGTGATGGCGCCCGAGAAATTATGCCTTCCCGTTGCATTATTTCTAATGCTTTCATCGCGGCTTCTCTATGATTCATACGAATCGGATAACTGTGTGATTTGAAAGGCTGTCAGTCCAAAATTCTGAATTTGTGTTTAATCGCAACAATCCTTCTGCGATGGTAGGAAAACACTGAGACATTGTTCTCTAGCACTGTATTCAACTTGGCTTTTTGCGGGTCATCTAATGCACTATTTGTAGTTGTGTGTTTCCGCAACTCACTTGGCATCTCATTTCTTTCGTCGAGAATTATGCAGATTTCCATTAAGATAGGATCCAACTGTGGCACTGTTTTTACGTCCATGACCTCGATTTGCTTAAAGCTATAGCCTCTACCGCTCTCAGTCCACTTAATTATCCTTTTCGTCAAACCAGTCAATGTGAAATTTTTCCAGCTAATGCATGCCTTCTTTTCTTCTAGCACGTCCGACCCAATGATCAAATCAACTATAAGCACAGGCACTATTATAGCCATTTCTATTGCCTCCGTACAAAAATCTACGTGAATTATTGCTTGTTCCGTCACCGTCTTAACCTTGGAACCGAAAGCAGGTACCAACCCAAATTTCTTTTTTACTGGTATTATTTTAATTTCGACACCGCTATCAATACTTCGTTTCACAAAATTGTCAGATATTGCGCTAATGGCACTTCCACTATCGAATAGTAATACACAATCTCTTCAATTGACCATACACTTAACCATGGGGCATCTACCAATTTCCTTGCTATCTAATTCTTGCTCTAAATCATTTTCTTCAAAGGAATTCCAACCATATCTCCAAAAATGCATGTCTTCCGGTTGCATTATGCAGACAGTCGTCTTGGGAGAGGTCCCAGTGCAATCTCATAAATCCGTATTAACTTCAATTTGTTTGCCATCTTGAGGCGAAAGGGCATTGCATCCCGCTGTCGGCACACGCGGTTCATTTATTTTCCTGTCTTGCCACGTTTCTTGTCGTTCGGTCTTAGACCATTCATCGACCTGCGGGCGAGCTTGGAATCCTCAGTCGTTCCTGTGTTGTTGTCCCCTCTGGAATGAATTTCTAGAATTTTCACCATGTGAACAGTTCTGCCCCCCTCTCTGTCAACCTGTCATTTCATGTCTGACACCCCGGCTTCCTTTGTGTTCTTGCGGGTCCAGAACGGTTACCTTGCGAATAGATAGTATCTAACATCCGCAGGGTCTGAATGAATTCAGTAAAAAAAATTCTATTGCTGGGAGTCAAAAACCTTCTAATATACGGCTTGAAGTGTCCTGCTATGGCTCCACAGATTTCCTGATCACTCACTGGTGGCTCGAGAAACCGTGCGTTCAAGGCTACCTCAAATGCATAATCTTCTCTACTCAAGCCAGAATTTTCCGGATATGTCTCCCGAAAAATACACTTTCTACACTCTGCCAGTGCGCCGGATCCCCAATAGGTTTCTAAAAATTCAGATTTGAATCAGTCGTACTCACTATCGTCCGGTAATGACACCTGCATCCATATGCGAGCATGACCTACCATTGCCTGCTGGACCACACGGATTCGAAATCTGTCCGGAATATTCTTGATCTCCAGATAGTTTTCCAAATCTTTCAAAAATTGTTTAGGATGTGTCTCATTATTATTTGAAAAAATCTGCATTTGAATGTCGAATGAACCGACAGGCATTCCGTGATCAATTCTGCCCCACGTCTCAGATGCGCTACTAGGTACCTCATCACTGATTCTTTTCCTAATGTAATTAATGTCTGTATCCAAATTAGCAAGTTTTCCATTGGTCTGCTCTTCGAACGTCGTCTGCCTCTGCGAGATTAATGACTCTTCTTCGACCGCATCAATCCTTTGTTTTGTAGACTCCGTCGATTGGTTTACTTCTTGTAATTTTGTCTTAAATTTTTCCTCCATCACCTGGATCATTTCCTCATTCTCCTTACATTTTCTATCATTTGTAGCCCTCAATTCGCAGACCGACTCTTGTGTTTCCCGGATTCTTTCCGCTGATTCATTACGAAATGTTTCTAACTCAATGACCCTTGCTTCGACTCCGGAAACTCTTTCAGTAACTGACGCAATTCCCTCGCAAAAGTCTTGTTTCATTTCTGCTAATATATGTTCGGTCCGACTTTGAGAATTTTCTATGCTGTCCTGTATTTGTTTCAAGAAAAGATCCAGACTCTCCTGTGTAACATCCCGACTATCTGTTGTTTCCCTCTCGGCTGACGCTTGAGTATGTAACGGCACCTCCAGAGACAATAGGCTAGCTGCCCCGTCCTGCTGATCCGTGCCCGTTTCTGAGCGTGTAGCTACCACTGGACACTATCCAGCTTCTGACGTGGACTCACTAACAACATTCGCAGATGTTGTTGGATCCATTTCACTTATTGTTTTACCAGAGCGAAGTTTCATAAAATTTTCAGCACGTAAAATCCCCTTATTTTGCTGTGTACAAAAGTTATTGTCAGGACAGAACTGATATTTAATATTTTACTCACAAAACAACAACGTTGAGAGGCAAATCATTAGAAACACATGCAACAGCATCCACTTTGAAAATGGAAACGTTACTTGAACCAGTTAGTACAACACATCACGACATTAGATGCCATAGAATCCAGCAACAATCTCAGTAAAAGAAAAACTCAAAACCTATGTTACAACATTTTGAAACAAGGCAAAAATTGTGTGATCATATAAACAAAAAAACCAGCAACAACATTTTTTTGAACAAATCGGCATGATCTGGAATAAAATACATCAACAACTACACAAACAATGCGAATCTGCACCACCTACATTGCATCAAAAAAATCTGCAATGGAATCATTACCATATATTAATGTTAGCATAAAAAAACAATTAATAGTTTTGTGCACTACTGTTAAATGATTTAAAGTAACTAGCATTATTAATATATTGGGAAACTGTCTACGCATGACCAAGAAACGTAAACTTTAGAATTTATTTATCACATATAATTTTGAAAAATTAATCCCCAAATTACGATATGTCTAATTGTAAAATTTAGGGCCCACGTGGCGCGCCATTAAAATGTCTAGGTTCGTTGTACCGAGAGAATAAAACTTTTTTTTTCGTGCATGAGATGCAAGATTTAATTATTAAAGAAAATGTTCTTTTAATATTTATTTTTAATTGCAAAAACAGGCTTAAATTTGAATTACACTCTCTAATTACAACACGAGTGCGGAATTGAAAGAAAAGAGTACATTTATAAAATAAAATACACCGAAATACATGTTTGTTTAAGATTACAATTGATCTCAGCCAGCAAATGCAATACTTATTAATTCTTAAATTGTTCCCAGCTAGCGTCGATCAGTTCAATAGTGTTTCACTGCCAAGAAAATTGGGCTAAAAGACTCAAATTAAATTGTGACTTATCAGTTTCGTCGAGACGGTGGCTGCAGGCTACATACTGGAGCGGTCTCCTTCGAAACAGACGTTCCTTAGAACGTTCTACACACGGAGAAAAACAATCACGACAAAACTAAGCCGTGACAAAACGTGGCGTCCAAGTTGTTGTCCACACGCACACACCAGACGTGCGTGGTCTTCCGAGATCCACCCGGTAATCCAGTATACACCACGCGTGCGTACAGTGCGGGACCTTATCCCCAAGTGACCACTCCAGCTTGACCACTCTCACCCCCCGCCTCCGGGAGTGGCATCTCTACCTGCGTCAAACAAAGACACGCACGCGCCATGAACCTGTCGCCAGACAGAAAATCCTCCATCCACCGTCTCACAAAAACGGCTGAGCAAAATAATAAAAACAGCAGAGGCTGGACATTACAGGTGTTAAGATGTTCAAAGAATAGTTTCATGACCAGTTTGTTCCCTCTGTCCGACGATTTTCTAAGGAAAATAATTTGTCTCCCCATGCTATCCTTTTGATTGATAACACGCCGTCTCACCTCAGCACTGAGGAATTATCTGATGGAGAAATAGTGGCGAAGTTTTTGCCGCCGAATGTTACACTACTTCAAAAGCCGATGGACCAGGGCGTACTGCAAACATTAAAACTGATCTACAAATAACAGTTTTTAAGAACGCTGATCCAAGATAACATTCCTTTAGTTAACAAAATAATAATAATAAAAAAACCGAATGTGAAGGATGTTGTTTATTGGGGCACTGAGGGACGGCAGAGTATTTCAGAAAACACTCTGAGAAAATATTGGAAAAAACTATGGACATCTCTTGAATTTCAGGACATCCCATTTGAAAATGAAGAGGAGAATCTCCTACAAACAGTACAGACAATCCCTGGATGTGAAGAAGCCTGTGAAGCAGACGTAGATGAATGGATGTATCGCGTGACCGTTGTGATTCAGTTTGACTTATAATTGAATGTTTTGTGAACCTTTGTTTTCAACTGTTTATTATATAAAATTTGTATTTGTTTAGGAACTACATCGAACTTGTGTAGTATCCGAAGATGCAAGGTCCTTCAGCAATGAATGATCTGAAAGCAACTGATGTCTCTATGTCGCTAGCCTCCAAGTCTTGATTTTTTTCTTCATCTCCATAGCAACCTATACTTCTTTTCTTTAAGAATAAATATATCGATTTTTGTCTGCACTCAAGGAACAAAAATATAATTTTCTTATAAAATGTTTCTGTTCCGTCACAGTTGGCAGTGGATGATGCAAGTTTGGAGAACCTTACTGACGTTGATTTAGTGGCTGCTATGACTCAAGACCAGGTAGAAGTGGACTGTTGTGACAATGAGGCAGAATTTGACAAACAAGAGCTGGTGCCACACAGTGACGCGACAGAAGCCCTAGATCTCGCGCTATGCTATTTGGAGCAACAGACTATTGTTACACCTGCTGATTTATGAGATGTCTTCATACGCCAAAAAATAAATGAGTTTTTGTCTTCTAAAAAGTAGGAATAAAATGGGCACTTGTAAGCATTGTAACTATTATTGTAAGTTTGACAGTTTTTCTTTCAATTTTATACACTGTTTTAAACCTAATGTTTCCATGCTAATTTTTCTAATACGTGTATACCATACTGTGTAAATTTAAATTGTGTAGTACAGCAGTTAACCGTGCAATTAAATACAGTATGAACTGAGTTTTAATTCTTTTACCATTTTACATACTTAGAGTAATTTTTTACCACGTTCAGATTAACCGAACGTTCGGATTACCGGGACTCTGCTGTAAAACATGGCTCCTGTCTAAGAAATCGGGTGTTTTAATCCCACAGCTGGACAATTTACATTGTTTATTTATTCCAACGGAAAAACCATTTTACATTAATATATCTTATGATAGCTACTTAGTAAACACAATTACCACTATTTGTGAACAAATTAGTTACAGTGAAAACAAGAAGACTATAAAAAATAGCAAGTATAGTTTTATATTACTAAAACTAGATAAACAATTACTCAGAAGAAAATTATTAATTATTCTAAAACTAATAATAAGACTCAACATAAAACTACAAAAAAAAAAAAAAAAAATTATTACAGGGAATAATAGCCCATCCATCATTGCTAACTCTACTCACGTATGAGCACTCGCTTGAAAACAGTGACACTGTCAATGAAAAAATCAAGTTCACGAGGGTTCTGTTACCTAGTCTCTGAATCCGTTCTATGGCACTGCTAGCCTCATAGTTTGTGCGCAGATGTCTACGACCAAATAGTTCTCTCAACCGTGTACCAGAGGGACAACGAAAATATGCATGCCTGAGAATTTCAGGGCAGTCTATAACACCTGAGATTACTTTATGCAGAAAAAGGACACCATGAACATTCCGTCTCAACTCCAAAGGATGGAGGCCAAGGTAGGTTCCAACAGCAACCAACGGAACGTCTTTGTAATGAAAGCCCATGCGACAACCTATAAGCCTTAAGAACTTATTTTGTAGATTCTGAATGTGTTGAATTAGTGTGATCTGATGAGGCAACCATACAACGCTGCAATACTCAAGTATGGGTCTGACATGGGCACAGTACAAGAGCCTGAGTGTCTGGATATTATTAATAAATCTGGAAGTGCGTGCCAGTAAGCCCAGGCACTTGGAGGCCTTGGCACATATGTTGTGGACATATGTTCTGGACTGAGATTGTACGTCAGAAGAACTCCTAGGTCTCTTACAGCTGTGCAGCGATTCAGTAGCTGATTTTCCATTTCATATTCAAAATGTAATGCCGATTTAGTGTGGTGAAAAGTAATGCAGGAACATTAATTAACATTAAGTTTCATACTGTTCTGTTGACTCCATTTCACAATAGCTTTTAAGCAATTCTGAAGATCTAAGCAGTCATCTCGAGTAATGATTTTCTTGAAAATCTTAATGTCATCTGTAAAGAAAAGGCAACTGGCAAAAATACTAACTAAATCATTTATGAATATATTGAACAGCAATGGTCCTAGGTGCGAACCCTGAGGTACTCCAGAAGTTGCTGCGAAAGCAGATGACAATGAGCCAAAAGGCTTTACAATCAACCTTCTGTTGCTGAGGTAGCTACAAAACCACTCCAATAATTTACCAGCTATGCCATATTCCTTCAACTTAGTAAGAAGGTGGGGATGGCTACCTTTATCAAATGCCTTTGAAAAGTCAAGATATATGACATTGAGTTGTTTTCGCTCACTTTTATTTCATTTTGAAGAATCACAAGGTTAGTTGCTGTTGATTTTCCAGGAGAGAAACCATGTTGCTTTGGAGTAATTATGTTACGAAACATGGGATAGATTTTGTTTAGCACCAACTTCTCGAAGATTTTGCTAACACCGATTGTATAACAATAGGTATATAATTCTTAACATCTTCCTTCGATCCGCATTTATGCACAGGAACAACATGACCAAGCTTAAATACATCTGGAAAAATTCCTGTCTTTAGAGACCTGTTAAACAAGTATTTTAAAGGATGGCAAAGCAAGACTCTACAGTATTTCAAAACATTAGGTGGTATTTGGTCAGGGCCACAACTCTTCGAACAGTCTAGCTTTCCCAATGCTTTATAAACATCTTCATCAGAGACTGCAAGTGTACTCAGACTATTACTAGTACTGAAATGGATATTGGAAGTAGACGAAGATGGAGGTGTAAATACTGAAGAGAAGTATTGTGCAAACAGATCACACATTTGCTGTGGGTGGGAAGTGAAGTGATTATTAAATGTTAACGTGTTTGGTGCTCCTTCAGCTTTGCTAATGTTACGGATGAAATTCCAGAATAATTTGGGATTGCCAGGAATAGTATATTGCACATGTTCAACATAGTCATTGAAGCATTTTTTAGATAAGAGACGAGATTGGTCTCTCAATTTTAAGAACAGGACATAATACTCATAATCAAAGGTCTGCTTATAAGCTTTGTGGATTCTTTTCTTTTCTATGACCAATTGTAGGCCTATAAGCTCTGTAGAGAACCAACATGCGAATTTTGACATTCCAGTTTTTTTCAGTGGTGTATACTTGAGCACAATTGACTTCAATATGTCAGTGAATTTTATGAACAGAGTGTCAGTATCGGTGGATAAGTCAAGGGATTCAAAATTGGATAGGTCCATAGAAAGAAGTTCATCAAAAACTTCTCCAAGATTACACCTTGCAAAATCAGGAACAAAAGTGCACTGGTGATCAGGCAAGGTAGATTCTACAGGGTGAATAATATTCAATGCTGGATGCTGGATATCAATAGGCAACAAAGTGCAGGTGTCTTCCTTGACAGTGACATTGGAAGAGGCAAATACTAAATCCAATAACACACCCCTAGAGTTCAGGACATGGTTACACTGTTCAACATCCAATAAACAAGCTAGCTCACAAAGCATTCGAGGAGAGGCAGAGGGAAAATGTGGTTCTTTTTTATCCAGTCAACATGTGGGATGTTAAAATCACCAACCAGAATCATGTGATGGTTCTACCTGTTGGTCGGCTATCACTTCTTCCACCACCTGGCAGTACACAGCTCAGCAAAATGTGTGTATCATGCAACAGATCAATTGATAAAAATATAGACTCCACTGTTAGTGGGGACATTGTTCTAATACATCTAGAAGGCATTCTGTTGTTCACTGCCACGAGTACACCACCACCACTCTCTTTAGAACTAGTTTGAGAGGACCTATCACTCCTGTACACAGAGTGATTTGTGAATCCAAGTTCAGCATTAGAAATATCTGGAGAAAGATTGGTTTCAGCAAGTATAATGACATCATAAGTACATGTAGCTAGGGCTAATCTTAATTCTTTAAGTTTTGTCCGAATTCCATTAATATTTTGATAGTACATATTTATGTTGGTTTTTCCATTGGATTTAATTAGTTTTTTGCACTTTGCACTATTTGTGGCACTCCATTGATGTATTTTATAGTGAGGCCAGTTTCACCTTCTTTGGTGCGCTTCTCGAGTTCAGCACGAAGATTAACTAAGAACAATCGCTCCTTAGGAGTTCTGTCACTTCCAAGTGAGATTTCAGAGAGAGATGGGTCTTTTCATACAATTTTCACCAGTTTCACCTTCTTTGGTGCGCTTCTCGAGTTCAGCACGAAGATTAACTAAGAACAATCGCTCCTTAGGAGTTCTGTCACTTCCAAGTGAGATTTCAGAGAGAGATGGGTCTTTTCATACAATTTCACTTCGCTTAAAACCCTTCAGAAATGTTACAGCAACGTCCTTGGAACTTAGTACTAGTTTGAGTGGTCTTTGGCCAGAGGTAGATTTCTTCCCCAACTGAAAGAATGTGACAAGATCACTTATATTGACACCAGAAGCTGTCATGATGCACTCGATCTTGGACTTGTCGAAAGCTTTTCTTGTGTTGTTGTCATTACTTCTAGCTTCTGGAACCTTGAAGATAATGACATTTTTGGTCCTGTTTGACCTGTCATTGAACTCGGCTATTATTTCTTCAGAATCACTAGTTGTTTTTGACAGATGATCACTAAGAAGTTCAACACTTACTTCCAAAGTTGAAACCTTTGCTTCTACACTGCTAAGACGTGGTTCTAGTTCAGCAAGCTGATTAGAGAGTTTTTCAATGTTTTTCCTGACACTGTCCATTTCCTCCTTGAATTCATTTTTGGTAGTAAGTTTTGTAAAGTCACTAATCCTATACGTCTCAGCAAAACTACCAGAAGTCAGAATCAACACTTCCTCAATGACTACCATAGCAACTTACAATATTTGAAATGCATCAGCAATATGTTTGCATCTGTATACCAATCAATGTATCGAACAGAAAAATAAGCTCTTAGTGGCATCTGAGTGGGTTGCATAATACTTAAAGCACACATTATTCCAAACCTCTTAACAAAAACCATAGAAGCCTCAATATATTCTCAGTTTTAGTTCTAGTAAGGATGTTTCAGACAATACCAATTGTTCTTGTAGCCATCCCGTACATTGCAATTCCTATGCTATTCCAGTTTCCCATTATATCATTTGCCATCCACATAAGTCTTCAACCACCAACACAGCACAAAAAGCTCATCTGTATATTGAAGCTCACAGAGGTAATGTGCCAAATGTACTTATATCCTACAGCTATTATGTAACGAGACTGTGCTCGTAGGAGCTATATCTCTCCGAGAAAACAGCGCATGTGCAGTGAGTGATCTTGATCCTTCCAGAATACAATGCTGCAAACAAGGTTCCATTATCACCCGTAATCAGTCAACTAGAAATGTTTGGAGGAAGAGGTGCACAGTTGCCTTGCAACATCATGGCAAATGAAGAAGGAAAGAATGGGATAATCAAAAATAAAGGAAATGCTAATGCTTTTCTTCGATATCAATGGTATCATGATGGTGGAATGTACTAAGGGACCAGACAGTTAATCACAGTGGCGGATCTAGGAGAGGTCAAACCTGGGCACTTACCCCAGGCAGTAACTTCAGGGGGACGGCAAAATCGTGTTTGAAGGCGCGTAAATGGTACATTTGTGGGGAAGCAATTTAAAAAAAAAAAAAAAAAACTCTATTGCCTCACTGACAACCTACAGCGGACAGCAAGATCAAAGAATAGCTCTATAATGCCCACGGTGGCAAATTCATGTATGAAGGGGCAGCAATCTCAAGTTATTGCCCTGGCACGTAAAATTCGTAGATCCACCACTGGTCAATCAAGAGTATTATCTCCAGTTTCTAATTAAGCCGAGACAACAAATGAAGGAGAGGCCTCAGTTGTGGAAGAACAACACATGGATTCTGCATCAGGACAATGCTCCCACTGACAGTATACTGTGAGTACGGCAGTTTGTAGCCAGTAGAAAGAGCCCAGTCTGCACCACTCCCAATATTCACCAGATTTATTTGACTTTTACTGACTCTAAAGTAAAATTTAATTTGAAGGGTTCCCATTTCCAAAATGAGTACAAGGTCAAGAGTAAAATGGCAATGCTGCTGAAGAGGAACAATGGAAACCACGTCTCCAGTGTTTAGATAGAGAAAGGTAGTACGCCGAAGGAAACATAATAGTCAATTGTAATGTTGTTACAATTAATACGTTATTTACCACCATTAATTAATAGGTGAACCTTGTCTATCGTTGCAGATACAGCAGAACTACAATTATCTGAATCAATTGGGACCGGACTCCATTCGGGTAATAAACAGGATAACTTACAAAGTATCTAAACCAAGGATCCTGACCACTCTAAAGCTGGTGATATGAATGAGACAGAAAATACAATGTTTGCAACATACAGACAAAATTGTTAGCCATTAGAAACTTTCCAAGTAAATTATTTCATTAAGCCTGTAGTAGTAGTCACTCTGGAGTCAATGCCATCACTAAGTGAGTGACAATATTTTGTCTGGTCCACAAAGTAACAAGGCTCCCCTGTCAATTGCAAACCACATGCTAGGTTCAGACACCAAATGGAAACTTCATAATTCCATTATGTAGACTGCACTTGGATTTAAATAGCTTGGCATACACACACATATGTGTGTGCCAGTAATTCCATGGCGATCCATATAAATGATAAAATGTGTGTGATAACTGTCTAATGACGAGCCGCATCACAAGCCAGATAACAATCGTTACATATTTGAACGTGGCGAACATGCGCGACGGTAACCATACACACAGATACCTCGTTTAACAATTTACTCGTGGCAGATAAGACTTGCTTAGCGTCTAACAAGTTAAGTAAGATGAGCAGTGAATTCGTAGCTCATTTAATTGTGACATATCAGCAACATACTGCATTGTGAAAGGTGAAACCAAAAGAGTATGCGAACAGAAGTTTAAAAAAATTAGGATATAGTGCATTGATAGAGGTTTATGGGAAATATAATATAAAAGTTGATAGTGCATTAATAAAAAAAGAAAATCCACTCTTTGCGGAGTACTTTTCGCAAGAAATATATAAAAAAATGAAAATACGACAAGAAGTGGAACAGGCGAAGACAAAATCTACTAATTTACTATATTACTACGACTTACTACTGTTTATGAGATCAACATGAACCAATGGACAGTATCAGAAATATAGGAAGCCCAAATTTTGAAGGGGAAGATGTATCTGTGCATTTATAAAAGTAATGAAGAAATCGAAGAAAATACTTTTCAAATACAGTAGAACTCCAATTATCCGAATCAATTGGGACCGGACCCCATTCGGATAGTTCGATTTTTTTCCGAAAAAGGGTCTATTTTAATTAATTACTGTATTTATGTTGAAAATGGGAGAAAAAAACTATATTTAAAGGAAAAAAGCTTTTAATTTAATGAATGTAAAAGCAACACTTTTACATGTTAAGCGTAGTTACAAGTGCTGTACATACCGTACTGTAAATAAAAGTCATTGATTGCTGAACATCAATGTCAAAGTAAGCTGTTTGACTGTATTTATCTGTTTTCTAGCAGCAAAGTCGCTCATCCGCTTGACGGTGAGAAGTTTCATGTGGTATGTAGGCAGAATCATTATTTTTTGAATCGCAGTACGTTTCCATTTTAATTAAAAAAGCAATTCGGATAATTGGAGTTCTACTGTAGTACAATTAGCAGTATATGATCGTGTTTATAATCTTCCTGCAACCAATTTTTTTTCTTTCTTTTTTTTGTCATACTGTCCATTTCTTTTTCTTTTTTACAGCTCTAATATAAGCTGCTGCACAAATAAATACAATTCTTTTGTGTAGAACTTAAAAAAATGATTTATTTCAATACTGTCATGTCACTTTTAACATAACCTCACTACACTTGGCTCGCGATGTTTTGGAATTCCCAGTGAGCAGCGAGCCAGAAAATCATGACAGATAAATCTGTAGACCACAACCATAAACACAACAATTTGAGCGGGGTGAGCCAAATGAACGACAAATGTGTGGAACTGATGTTCCTGTGTATGGGCTCTGACAAGTACAGGCTCGTCGTGAGAATATCCGCACGTAAATGTTTGGCGAGCTTACTCGCGCGCTAAAGTGTGTGTGTATGGGCAGCTAATAAGCTTCTGTCATGGTCCAAATGATGCACTTCCTGCCTCAATACAATAGACTGTTTTTCATATTTGCTACAAGT
Organism: Vandiemenella viatica; assembly: GCA_031002005.1. Lineage (NCBI taxonomy): Eukaryota > Metazoa > Arthropoda > Insecta > Orthoptera > Morabidae > Vandiemenella > Vandiemenella viatica. Next base: position 124,784,386 of record JARYHS010013630.1, on the reverse strand, counting down.
GTAATCCCTGCAGGATACTACGAATGAGATTGCAGCTAGCACTTTCTTGCCCATCTGGGTTTACCATGTCAGTGTATTTGAAGTAATCATTACAGATCAAAGATAACAATTCCAGTCATGGCTGTTGGATTTGATTACCCAGTTAGATGGTATCAGAGCCCAAAAGCTATCATCCAATCCCAGGAAAAACCTCAAATGGCAGTTTAAGGATACTATAATAAACTAAGAGGAGAACTGGACTAACATGCTCTCCAAGGTGGATAATAACACTAAAAACACTCTGATCTCGATGAAACTTTGCACACTTATCCTTTGAAACAAGGAGAAAAATACTGTTTACATTTGGTTGAAAGATTATCTGTATAAATAATAAATGTTAACTTATAATTTCGAAAAATTACTGAACGGCGATAGACAGAAGCGTTGGATATGGAAGTCTCTGTACTGTTTTTCCCCACAGCGTTTACTTACTAATGTTGGGGTTGTGGTCCCAGGTTCAAATCTCCATGGAGGCAAAGATTTTTAAAAATTGTTTTTGATCATACGAGTCACGTCTGGACCATCAGTTATTCGTATTGAATGTTAAACTGTAGATATCAAAAATTTAGGGGTGCAATAAGAGGCAAATCGTAGGTAGTCTTGCAATGCTGTATGTGCACATTTTTTATGTTGTATTGATCCCTCAGGGGTGATTTTCAGTCAGTGTGTGTGTGTGTAGTAATACTATAAATGCGGAATTAAATCTCTGTCTTTTCGTTACGTTTTGAAGACTAAATGCCTATACCAATATTGACGGAATTTGACAAGAAAATCTGTAGGGAGAGCACAGGACATTTTTTTGGGTAGAATTAACAGTTGTAGTCACGAAATTTTGAGAACTTATCGAATGGTGACAGAGAAACAGATGTGTGTGTTAGTCTACAATGTTGCATCGGTTGCACAAGCTGTGCTTCTCGCGCATTATGTTAGTGTATAATTTGATAATAAATTTCGTTTAGAGATAAACCGTATTATTTAGTATAGATGTTGATTTTCTCTGTCCTATTACTTTGTGTTTGCTTAAATGTTTCTGGAACCAGTTTATTTTGCCTTCTTTTTGACATGCCTTGCGGGAGTAAACTGGCCTAAGTTATAGCTCTAGCAGAGCACGAGCAGCTAAAGTTATTAGAACCCAAGAATCGAATGCTCATGCTGAAGAAAGAAGAAAAGACCAAGCTGCAATAAAGTTGCTGTTAGTTAATACCTCCCACATCACCTCGCCACCGTTTGTTTTTTTGTTTTGAAATATGTTGGGAATTGATTCTCTTCAATAGATAGGTTCCATGGTAGAATGATATAGTGATGGCTTTCCTGTCATATTATGCCGACTCGGTGTTGTTTGGGACCAATCCTTTGTTACCAACAAATTTCTATATTCAATTCTGGCAAAGAAAATTCTAAATCCACACGTAAGAAGTCACGGGTATCAGCTAGTGTTTACATAAAAAAATAGTAACTGAGTTATGATCTTCATTAGGTGCTTAGATTAAGTGGTTGGATTACTACGTTAATAAATAATAAAAACAGTTTCCACAATAGGTTTGCATTTCATTTTGTAAAAAATCATCATGTTTCAGCCCCCAGCCCACTCCCTCGACATCAATATGAGTTGTCACCCCCCGACCCCTATTTCTGATCCTGAATAAGCCTTGCCGTGAAACAAGAATTAAAATTATTGGAGTCATGGGAGACGGGATGGATACCTACCGGATCCTTTGGATTCTTAGTGAAAACTGTCAGTGGCCATTCATTCTTATGGCTAATTGATTGGTAGTCAGACCTATATAGGAAGCCAGGCAGTGTTTGCAGCTTAGCTGGTATATTACATGGGACGTTTCACAGGTGGCACGTCCTATGATAGGAAAGCTCTTGCCAGTGATAGGGTTGGTGAAAGTGAAGGAGGCATGGTGTATTTCACACAACTTACAGCAGGGTCTATTGCAGGTGAAAGAACCTTGGGGCTGTCTGACAGGACAAGGAAGACTGTGTTTGTGGACTAGGAATTGCCTGAGGTTGGGAGGCCTGCTGAAACAAGTTCTGGGAGGGCAAGGGAGGATGTTTGGATTGATGGATTTCATTTCTGAGCAGGTTAGTAGGAAATCATTAGCCTGCAAAAAAATTCTATTGATGGATTCAAGACAGGGAAGTATTGTGTAACCAGAATTGGAATGTGGTTGGTTTCTGGGGTTTTGGAGCAGTCAAGAGGTTAAGCAGGTGTGCAATATGGCTAGTGAAAGTTGTTTGTCCACCAAAGCTGAGGGATAGTTGTGAGATACCAATACTTGTGAGATGTTGTTTGAATACGTCATTAGGGATTTCTGGTTGGAGCATATATGACTGCCTCAAGTGTCAAGACTGTATGGGAGGGAATGTTTGGTATGGTACGGATGGCGACCGTCAAATTGGAGGTACTGCTGTGAGTTGGTGGGTTTGGTGTGGACTGAGGAGCTGAGGTGGCCATCGGAGAGGGACAGATCCACATCCAAGAATGTGGCCTGGGTGTGGGAGCAGGTCCATGTGAAATTCAGCGAATTGTTAAAGGTATTTAGAGTGTCCAGAAAACTTAGAAGGGTATTTTCACCAAGTGTCCAAATCATAAAAATGTCATGTATGAACCTAAGCCACAGGAGGGGTTTGAGGGGGACATTCCCCAAAACATCTGTTTCAGGCGGCCCATGAAGAGGTTAGCATAAGAGGGGGCCATGTGAGTGCCCATGACAGTGCCAAAGGTTTTGTGGTAGATATTGCCTTCAAAGGAGAAGTAGTAGTTGCTAAGTATCAGTTCAGCCAAGGTGGTGAGGAAAGAAGAGCTGGTGCAGCTGTTTGGAGGGCGCTTATACAGACAATGTTCCATGGCACAATGTGGAAGTGGTGTGGCCATAGTGGAATGGTAGGTACTGGTCCACCAATGCAGAGATTGATTCAGTAGAAAATCCATAAACCGCAACAATGGGGCATCCCGGTGTAACAGCCCTCATACCTGAACTTTAAATAGAATTGTATTTTATGAAGTATTTGTAGTGAGCTAAAGTTTGCTTGAATATCCTCTTGTATGTTTGTTTCACAATTACCTGTAAATCAGTCTATACAGATTTTATTTTATGAAAAGAAATTATTTAGAGGCCATTTAATATGTTTGAGAACCGAATTGTTCAAGAGAATTGCTTAAATGTTAGTAATTCCAAGTATTAATGCAAGTTACGATGTCTAAAGGACAATTTACTACAGTTTAAAATGATTTCTGTAAATAATTTTGTGTTTAAGTATCTTTAATTTCCATTTCTGACCATTTTGTAATGATGTTAAATGATTATGTATTCATTCTGATTGTTTTTAATACGTTTCAATTGTTTGAGTAATTGTTAATGTTCAAGAAATATCTGGCGGAAGCTTTTGAAGAGTTCTAGAAGTTTCGATAGAGCCTATATAAAGAAATCAGCAGGAGGACAATAGTAGTTTATACAGATTCACTTTGCAACTTCCAAGGACTGCGTTAGTAGTATCTCTGGATTGTATGAAGGAATGTAAGCAGTATCGTTGACGCATTGTTTGAAAATAAACGAAAATTTAAACTGAAATACATTGTGGACTATTTAATTACTGATTAATTAAACCACGAAGAATCTGACACCGGGTTTCCAAGATTATGTATTTTGGGAAGGAGGTAAAGGGTAAATGCATGTGGAATTTGAGGAGTAAGAAGAGAGATTGACTGTGCGGTGAGACCTTGGAGGGGCCCATTAAACTATACATATTCCTATATTTTTTTGTTGACAGCTGGTGTGGGATCTTCAGCGAGGTGGCAGTAAGTTTTGGATAACTGACGAAGGGCTTCAGGCACATGGTCACTGCGATTGATAACTACTGTGGTTGAGTCCTTGTTGGTCACAGCAATAAATCCACACTTGACCCACCAACTCTTCCCCAGAAACCGAGCGTGGCGGTGTAACGGATAGCGTTCTCGCCTCGCATTCGGGAGGACGGCGGTTCGATCCCCGTCCGGGCATCCAGATTTGGGTTTTCCATGGTTTCCCAAATCACTCCAGGCAAATGCCGGGATGCTTCCTTCAAAAGGCCATGGCCGAATTCCTTCCCATTCCTTGGCCCCATCCTTGCCCCACATCCTTTCCCGTCTCTAAAGACCTCGATGTTGAGAGACGTAAATACAATAAAAAAAAAAAATCTTCCCCAGAACCATCCCATACAAATTTTTGAGGAATTCTTATACACCAGTTTGGCTTCTCCTAGTTTTCTGAAGTCATTGACGAATACCAGCAATCTCAGCCCAGTTGAAACCCATGCCAGAACACAACTTTCGACTAACCCAGACCTCATCATTCTACCCGCGGACAAGGGCTTAACCACAGCAGTTATGAATCGCAGTAACCATATGGCTGAGACCTTCATCAGTTATCAGATGCCAAGGTCTCACCCCACAGTCAATCTCTCTTCTTACTCCTCAAATTCCATGTGCGTCTACCCTTTACCTCCTTCCAAAAATCCATAAGCTTGGCAATCTGGGGTGACCAATTTTTGCAGTTTATGGATCTTCTACTGAATCAATATCTGCATTGGTGGACCAGTACCTACAACTACAGTCTGTCAGCTCAGTTCCCACATCAAGGACACACAACACTTCCTTTTCCATCTTTCCACTATGCCCACATGCAGTCATATATGCTCCAACCAGAAATCTCTAATGGAGTATTCAAACAACATCTCACAAGCATTGGTATTCCATAACTATGGTTTGGTTCACAATCCGATCTGCTCAACCTTTTGACTGCTCCAAACCCCCAGAAACCAACCATATTCCAATCCTTGTTACATAATACTTCCCTGGCCTTAAACCCATCTTCAGGAGGGTTATGATTTCCTACTAACCTGTCCAGAAATGAGGCCCATTTTTTCCAAAAATCCTTCCTGGGTCTCCCAGAACTTGTTTCAGCAGGCCTCCCAACTTCAGGCAACTCCTAGTCCACTGACACAGTCTTCCTCGTCCCATCAGACTGCCCCAAGGCTCTTTCCCATGCAATAGAACCCGCTGTAAAATGTGTGACATACACCATGCCTCCACCACTTTCACCAACCCTATCATTGGCGAGAGCTTTCCTATCATAAGACACGCCATCTGAAAACTCCCATGTAATTAACCAGCTAACCTGCAAACATTGCCTGGCTTCCTATATAGGTTTGACTACCAATCAATTAGCCATAGGAACGAATGGCCATTGACAGGCAGTTTTCGCTCGGAATCCAAAACATCCAGTAGCTATTCATGCCATCTCCCACGACACAAATAATTTTAATTCTTGTTTCATGGTCCATGGTATCAGAGTCCTCCCAAATAACAGCAGTACCTCGATACTCAAAAGGTGGGAGATTGCCTACCAATACAAACTAGGCACAAGGCAACCTCCTGGTCTCAATTTGAGATAATACCCAGTCAGTACTTTTCCTTCCATCTATTCTCTCCTTGCCTCCATGCCCACTGTTTATTTTGAACCACCATATACCAGAGGTGATATTTAACTTCTTAGTTTTCTTATTATTATTGATTTTATTTATTTACTTTTGCTTACTCAAATTTATACTATGAAAATTTTAATATATTATTCTGTACTTTTTGTAACATTTGGCACTGTTCGGGTACTAGCTCCAATTCACTGTCCCCCTCTTACTGTTCTCTGTTTGAATTTACCCTACCATGTTCATGACTAACTGTCGTTCTGGGAGTCTGTCTCCTACACCACCCTCCTCAATAATGTTCCCCTGTTGACAAAGGGCCAAGCCCGAAATATTAATCGTTTTTCCTGTTCTTGTGTGTGTGTGTGTGTTTAACCTATGAAACCATCATCTAAGGTAAATGGTGGTTCATTTCACTATCCTCTTTTTGTAAATCCATTCACTAATTATCTCCTATTATTAATAATAATCTATATTATTAATTAAAAAAACTACAAAGGGAAGTCATGAGTAATTGGTTACTGTGCAAAGTATGGCTAGTAAAGAAAAATGTTAATTCTGGTTGAAATTATGGCTATCTGCTTCCTTGGCATTAACTCTTTAAGAAGAAGGGTACCAAAACCCAGTAAATAGTAGCTAAATTGTAATTCTTGACAAAGCAAATGGTTACACAAATTAATGACAGCATTAATAGACACCTCGAGCAGCCTGTGACATAATTCTCGTCATGATTTAGGATAGCAGCACCTTCTTCACACGAAACCCACTAAGCACCGTGGAATATTAGTTGTCATTCTGTTCAAACGGCATTTCAACATAACCACTCCACTGATACAGCTCCTTGAAAATTAAGATGTGTACTGTATGCAAATAAAGGGCTGCTAGATTTGTCTCTGGAAATTATCGCAGAATGCAATCAGTGACGGATATGATAAAGGAGCTGGAATGGGATTCATTGCAAGACAGGAGGAGGATGAGGAGGGTCAATGGGAGTGTGCAGGGCATATACTGGCGATGAGGCATGGAAAGATATTGGAGTAGCTATGAAAAGTAGTGCATGGAAGGGAAAAGATGACCATGACCACAAGCTGGCACTCGATTTCAGGCACAAGGGTGTGGGAAGATTCTCTTTTTTAGGTAAGGGTATCAGGGATTGGAATGAGTTACCAAGAGAAATGATGAATAATTTATCGAAAACTTTGAAAGAATTTAAAGATAAAATTTGTAGAGGGCAAATGTAGGTAGGTGCAGGATAGGGGGAAGATGGGTGTGTAGGGAAATTGCCACCGGAGCCTGTGCTCCATTGCAATTAAATTAATTTTTTTTAAAAAAAGTAGCACATTCACAATAATGATAGTTGCTAAATATTGGTTAGACCGAATGTTAAGGCTCAAGAAAATCAAATGATCACATAAAGCTAAGCATAGCCATTTTATGTATCTGTATTACTGAGCTACACTAGCTTGATTAGGATTCTTGTAAAGGGGTCCAATAACAGAAGGCAACAAGACACAATGAACAAGTAAACACATAATCATGAACATAGGCAGCTGCGGAAGCCTTAAGAATCACCGCACTAGGTCTTCATCTTGTCTGCATATATGAAAAAAGTTTACTCGAAAGAGAGAAAACAAGACAAAATAATATGTCTTATTCCTGTATAAAAATATTGCAAAGAATATTTAGCAGATATTGCATACTTTCTTCTTCATGGATGTAGCACCATTTGGAAATTGGTATTTTTTGTTTACCTGTGACAGCCACAATTCCTTCATTCTTCGTGTTCACAATTACTGAGACATCTGCCAAAGTGTGTCCCGGTGTGGGAATGATTTTAACATCTTCATCTATTATATACGGTTCCCCTATAATAGAAAAGAAGTTCACAATTATGGAAATTAAGGTATTTATGTAAAAAGAAGGAAGGATAGGGAAGTAAAACAACACTCACAAAAGATGAAGGCAGCAAGGCCACGAAGAACACACGAATACAAACAAATTTTACAATATTTTGATTAAAACATTAATCAGGAAAAAGGTGAGACATACAAGTTGCCATATGTCTCACATCTACACATGATTAAGGTTTTGACTGAAATATTGTAAAGTATGATTGTGTTTATTTGTTTGGTGCTGCCCTCTTGCATTATCTGTGGTGAGTGATAGTTTTACTTTCATATCTTTCCTTACTTTCACTACCTAACAAGTGATATCCAGCAGCCATATGGCTACATCTAACCAAAATAGGTAATATGCAACAATTATATACAAGGAAATAAATCCATGGTTTAGTGTACAAGATTTTAATATTCGGTAACACATCAATACATCGGAACCTACAAAAATTGTCTTATCGGTCTGTAATTTGGAATACACATTCCTGAGGCGACAATATTTGATTGAAAGTGAATAACGTAAGCTTGGAATGTGTGGAAACCAGATAAAATCACTTCAAATGTGGGTAGATGCACACATGATATAACATAAGAAATACATGTTATGACATGTCGGTATTTATTCTGTGTGTTTCTTACTCTTAATTCTTGGTCCAGGCTGCATTTCAACCTAACCACAACTGCTATTAGCAAAAAATTAAATCAACTTAAATGCTCTGTATCAAACTTTCGTTACGGTAGACACCATGTTTTTCCCTGTAAGGTAGACTGCCATGCAATATATCTTAACACTGAAAAATAATATGTCAGCCCGCACAGAGAAATTGTAAATGTTACATGATTTTCTACTTATTATGTATCTGCAATTTGCACGTGGAAAGCAGTTTGTATTCAATGATGAAGACTTAAAAACACGTGGAATAAATGTCAACAGCTATTAACATGTATTTCTTGCGTAATAACATGTATGCATCTGCCCACATTTCGAGTGATTTTTCGATTTAATTCTAGATGGGGATACCGCTACAATCTCTTACCGACCTGCGTAGTAAACACACAGATCACGTGGTATATATGACATTGTGACATATTCAATTTGCACGTACCAACACAGTAACAGTGATAAATATGATTTGAAAACTGGGTATCTGCAATATCGTACGTTATGGTTATGTTTCACTTTGGTCCAGGCTGCATTAAGACCAAAAGGCATATTTATAAACTATGATTCTGTCAGTAATCATTTGAGTTTATGCTGTAATGTAGCCTGGAACATACATCAGAATGGCATCATATATACCACATGATCTGTGTGTTTACTATGCGAGGCAGTAAGAGATTGTAGCAGTATCCCCATCTAGAATTTAACCGATTTTTCTTCATTTCTACATATTCGAAGCTTACATTATACACTTTAAATAAATATTATTGCCTAAGGAATGTGTGTACCAAATTTTATACCAATAGGACAATATTTGTAGGTTCCAACATATTGACGTGGAGCCTAATATTCTATGAGATGGGTCTACTGGATATTGCAATTCCGCTACAACATTCAGAAATGGCGTCATAATACGGCTGTAGTCAATCGCAAGATGTATTATTTTCAAGCAGTAATACCATTGTAATACAGCAAAAACCATTATTTTCAAGTAGAAGTCAAGTAGCCTGGACCACAAACAAACCGTTAAATGTACTTCTGAAAGTATTTCTTGCAGTGTCTTGTGTTTGACCACTGCAGTAATATGACACCATTTCCTGGCAGAATCGCAATCTCCAGTAATCCCTATGAGATTTATCAAAGGTGGTTGTGGCGTATTAACATAGGTTGACGTTAGGTCGAAAGAGAAATGTCACTGTTTTAGCATAAAGTGTTATGGATTTAGTTTTTATAAATAATTAAAACTGCTTTGATTTTCAGGCACCCTGTGGATAGGTTACTCTCCCTTATTTAGCACAATGCACTAGGAAATTTATTGTAGCCTACTTGTTTCAATGCATAAACATTTTTTACATTACAGCGTAATCATTTTACATAGGCCTATTTCATCCAGTGATCGCTTACAGTTTAACTTTAAAGCAGTTTTTGTGAGACATTTATGAGGTACACCTAAGTGCATTTTTGAAGGCTGTGATATGTAAATACTCTTAAATAATATCATCCGAGGAACCTGTGTAAACATTTTCACACCAAACAGCACTTCTTCAGAAGTAGTTTACATCGCGATACATGACGTCATAACGTGACACTGTGCTTATGAAAGTTGCTTAAACCACTGATAACTAAATTTCTCGTGCCTTTAGCTGCGCCAAGAAGGTTCAGTTTTCTTTATGGTCCCGGCTGAATGACAACCTAACCACAATCTCCGGTAATATTAGCAGTACAAATTCAAAGCTTCAATCACAGGCGCATTGATACAATCATTTTATCTTAAATTAGCAACGTCGTGTATCGCGACGTAAATTGAACCATCACTTCTTCTCGAGTTCCAGCCATTCAGAGTCACTACTTCTAATTTAAGTCAGTTTCCATTTCAATAAAATTTTAATACTTTTTGCACCAACCTGTCTCAAAAGGATGAAGGAAGTAGGTATCCTTGTAGGATACAGAAAAACCAACAATGTGTTTCGCATTCAAAAACAGATTGTTATTGCCGATATGGTCTGAATGTCCGTGGGAACTTACTACGTAGTCAATATTTTCACATGCAATACCGTGACGAGCAAGACCTATGAAAAAGGAAAGAATCATAATTTTATTTTTGCACCAAAGTCCCAAGTATGTAGGGTCAACCGGGGCTATTCTGATACAAAAAATCAAACTTTTAACCTTACCTCTTAAACTAACATTGATTTACTGTTGTAAAATATGCAATAATATGTAATTTATTCATTTATGCATTAAAAAATGGTCTAAGAGTGTGCCTAAGATAGAAAAAAAATAAAAACTCTGTATCATATTAGCCCCAGCCTGTGGGGCTAATATGATACAGGTATGGGGCTATTGTGATACACTGTGTTAATACAGTTGCTATTAGCTGCACAGAAATAAAAGGGCTTGAGTGATACACCCTAGAGGCTAATGTATCACCCCTATTTTTTTCTATTTTTTATCTTTACTAGAAATCAAGTTATGGATTTTTTTATTATTTTCAACGCTAATTCCTAAAAACGTCGCACGATTTATAATGGTAAAAATATAAAAAATACTTACTATCGGGGAAAATAATGACCAACAAAATTATTTAGAACTGCTTTATGAACTTTCCAAAGCAAAAAACAATACAAAAGTGAAAAATATAACACAGAATAAATGTTTTAACTTTCACCTTAGTTATTGCACAACTTTTCAACTGTGTCAAATTAATTGTATTTAACTCCTATAGGAGCAGGAAATAAATAGGTTATTTTTCGGGTATTATCTAACAGGCAATACCGCTCGCTTCGCGCTGTTAACGTGTCGTCATAGTGACGTCACGTTCACGTACAGTCAATTTTTGTGACTATTCGGCCGCTGGTAAGCGGCCGTAGACGTCCGATAACACATCAAACACTGGACATCTGGTTGTGTTATCGGACATCTGCGGCCGCTTACCAGCGGCCGCCTGCATCTGATCCACCTTCGGGATATCAGTTTATGTTGATATTGTACAGTTTTAAATTATTGTGACCGAGCGTAGCGAGGGCACAATACACACAAAAATTGACTGTACGTGAATGTGACGTCACTATGACGACACGTTAACAGCGCGAAGCGAGCGGTATTGCCTGTTAGATAAAACCCTATTTTTCTTTTATAAATCACTGTTTGAAAAGGCAAAACTGTAATCATGTCCATGAAATCTATAAAGAAAATATCATTTTCCGTACAATAAAAGTCAGAGTTTACGTCATTGCAGCTTCGAAGTCCTTGTACTGTAATGTCAACTTCTTCGTCATCTATATTATTTATTTGGCAGTCAATTTTAAAATGTGTTGAGTTTGTAGGTCCTCCTTTAACATCAACTAGAACAAAGCAGTCTTTTTTATGTTTTCTTGATAGATTGGAGTTATGTATACAACAGGTTCTACTGCTTCTTGTTCCATCAAGAAATTTTTAATGACTTGTCTGAGAGTTCAGTAATTGATACATGGCTGTCACTACTTTTATCACAGCAATCTTCAGAAGAACTCTTTGTAGTTTTAAAACTCATAATTTCTTTTTCCAATTTGACACAATTAGAGTTTATATTATCATTTGCTTACCAACTTCATTACTGTCAATATTATTTCCTCTTTCATGAATCTTTTTGCTTTAGGCCCACATCTTTCTTAACATCAGGGATTCTCTTCATTCATTTTACAGCTTGTGCACCATCATAAATTTATATTTAAAGGGCAGGCTACACAATAGGAATACTTACAACTGTATCATAATAGCCCCACTATGCTTATCATAATAGCCCCACTATGCGTATCACAATAGCCCCACGATGTGTATCACATTAGCGCCACAAGTTTTAAAGGTTATATTTTTAAAAAAGAAGAAGGTAGAAAAGGTCTTAAAGTGTCAAACAACAGCCCATTTCATTCTGAATGTGGTAAATTAATAAACATAAGCTTATCACAAAACACAGACATATGGCAGTAAAAGTTTCCAATTCGCGTAGAAAAGTTTTTCAGGGAGAAAAAAGGTTAGTTTAAAGTTTTATTTTTTTTTTACCCTTATATTTCAAATAAAATTTATATTTGTTATGTATGTTAATAGAGTAATAAATAAAGTATGGAAAAATTATTTTTTCAAGAGTTTAGGCATCAAGGAAATTTCTTTTATTCAACCGTATCACATTAGCCTCACTTTTTTGAGTGTATCATATTAGCCCCGGTTGACCCTACACTAACTTAAATTTTTATCATCTGCGACCCTAAGGATTCCTACCCTCAACAATACGCTCCTTATCCCAGGCTGTCATTGTATCAACAATAATATTCTTAGGACCTTTAATTAAAGTACATGTACAATTCGCCATCATTCCATTTTCTGTCATTTTAGAGTAACCATCATGTAAAACAAATACTTCATAGGTCATGGTTAAAACTTCTGCTATTTACACTATCACAGTAGAAAATCCGTACAAAATTAAATACTTCACACACAAAATAATGTGCACACCAAATTCAGAAACACTGTCAAAGAATGAAACATTACAAGCACGTTTTAAATCATGGAGGTAGGAATAGAGGGGAGACCAGGTGTCGCTTAAACTGTGAAGCAGCCTGTCTCCGGAGCCGCCATCTTCGTGAGTTCAAAACATTGATCTGTTTATCGTAAATTCTAATGTTTGTAGGTTATATCAATTAGGGTATTTATAAATGTGACTCCATAAGACTTCATTTTTAGTAATGCGATGATTAAAAACGAAGAAATTTTTCCGTTTTGTATGCATTCCTTGTGTTTCTTGACCCTACCAATATGGCGACCTCCTACCCCACTCGGCGTCACGTCGTTGTATGGAGAAGATCCCTTACCTGGTCTCCTCTCTTTTCTTTGCTCCATGTTTTAAATCAACAATCATAAATTGTCAAGGAACTTAAGATTAAGATACTTTCGCGCCTAAGGCAAACAACTGCCTGCATAACATGAATCAAATAATATATATATTGGGATCAATGGAAAATGAATGTATTGTATTGTATTGTATCAAAGTTCTCTTGTGTGATAGGACACCTAAACTGGAATTTCATGGGTTAGTATTACAAAAATTACTTATCGTATTTTTGCAGGATCATTAGGTTTATAATTATTCAGTTAATTAAAAATACTAGAAACGGAGACACTTACTAGTTACAAATATGACTGGTAAAAAGATTAAATAAAAGTTTTTAAACCACTATTCTAGTCGAAATATTAGAGCAATTTTAACTAAAATTGATGAAACTCGAAAAAGTTCGATCTAAACGTTTTGTTTTTCTGTGAACAGATAATGGAAAAATAAATAGTGTTTGTCGCAGAGGGAGAATAAGGTGAAGACGAGCTGTAGCCATGGAGGAAGGAACCTCCATGAGCTGTAGGGCATGGAGCAATGAAAAGAGAGGAGACAATATGGAGGAGAAGTGACGTTAAATCGGTGAAGCAAGCACTAAACTCTCCCGCATGGTGGCAGCACCGGCAGCGACCATATGGCGCTTCCCAACAATTAAGGTGTTCACATTGTGGTAGATGCAGTGATTATTTCATTTAGTATTGTGTATAAGTGTTTAAAAATGCCAGCTTGTGTTGCGTACGGTTGCACAAATAGGCCAGACAGGAAAGAACCTGGAATATCATTTCATAAGTAAGTTGAATTTTAATTATCGTTGTTGAAGTGAACGGTAGACACCGCAAACTTTCCAGCACGTCTATGAATATTTAGTCATAGCTCTCAATGGGATGACTTTGTTCTCAAATTTTTCTTGGTGTAGTGTAGAAAATCAGCAAACTTGCTATTTTGCACATAATAGACTAGCATTATTTTTTAACGAGTGTTTAAAATGAGATTTAAAGGGGCGTGTTTTACTTCGCGATTCAGTGAATTTACTATTACGATTTCTTTCGTCACGTTGCTGATTATACTGACAATGGATGATGAAATTAACTGTTATGTGAGAAGCTGTGAGTTTTATTAATTTTTTAAATAGCTATTTCAGGCCATTGACTTAGGTTATTTTTAAAGCTTCATATAAGACTTGTTTCTGTTTGTAAATACGTCTATACCTATTTTTACCGATTTTGAAATCTTTCTCATCTATTTATGTCGAAACAGGTTCATGCAGAAATAAAAATGGGCTTCATAAATAAAGAAGTTATTGACCTTTGAACAAAATCAATTTGGGGAATGTGTTTCTAATTTAGTCTCTTTTTTTTGTACAACATTCTCCCCCCCCCCCTCCGTATCTAAATCTAACTGAGAGATAATTTTTTTACAATTGTCCTAATAAGTAGGGCTGTGAAATTAGACAACACATCTTGATCAAGAGAATGTTCATTAAGGTGACTGAATAAACATTTTATTTCTGGTACCAGCCTACAAAATGTCTGGGTTGCTCATCCCTAGAGTGGGTCCTCTTACTTTTTTTCTGGTCTAGGACACATTTTAGACTAGCCACAAGTGGTAGTAATAAAACTGAAATATCCATTCTGCATGTCAACCATGTAATCATTGTGGCTTTGACAGAATTAATTTTTGGTCCAGCCTGCATCCAAACCTAAACCCCTCAATTTGGATGTTGTATATCCCCCAAACTAAGCAAGATATCGAAAACATTTATTCCTTATTATCGAGTTTTTTCGTCGTGTTACATAAGAATCCATCATTAAATTTTACTTTTGCGAAATTTTTCTTCTGCATTTCAACTCAAGACACCTCACTTTTGAGACAGTATATCTCGAGAACTAGGTGAAATATCGAAAAATTTTACTCTTTATTTTTTATTTGTCTCGTCTTTTTAAATAAAAATTCATCATAAAATTTGTCTTTGAATAATTTTTTCTTCTGAATTTCAACCAAAACCATTTCACATTTGAGACAGAATATCTCGAAAACTAAGCAGGATATCAAAAAATTTTATTCTTCATTTTTTATTTGACTCATCGAGTTACATAATAATCCATCACCAGATTGCGGCATCTCGTTTATCCTAGAGTCCCCTTGAGGTGTTTGTACATATTACCCGTGTTTGTTGGGAAGCGGTCAAGCCCCCACCACTCCGGCCATGGCCCCCCACTCCTCCGCCGGCCTGCTTCACTCCCATGCGTGGTAAAGGTCTCTTGCGTCGTCTCCATATTATTCCTTCCTCCATGGGAGACAACCATGGAGGATTTCCTTCCTCCATGGGGACAACGAAGCAGAGACAATTATCAACGAAGTGACACCGAGAGGAGAGCGGTGGGGGTGGGGAGGTCGCCATATTGGTTGGGTCAAGAAACACAAGGAATGTATATGGAACGGAAGAATTTCTTCGTTTTTAGCCTTCGCATTACTAATAATGAAGTCTTATTGGGTCACATTTATAAATACCCTAATTAATATAACCTATAAACATTAGAATTTAAGGAAAAATAGCTGCTAAATAATTTTTGGTAGGAATTTTGTATGCCGAAACAAACTTTTTTTTTCTCCCTACAAAAATGCAAAAAGACCTAAGCGTAATATTGTTATTTCAAATAGATTAGATAGCTGTTCAAATAGATTATATTACCACAATCCATTTCAGTAATTTTAATGCTTTCAAAATCTTTGATGAGAAAGATTACAAAATCAAGAAAAATAGTTCTAGACCTATTTTCAAGCAGAAACAAGTCTTACATGAAATTTTTAGAATAGCCTAGATGAATGGTTAGGACTTTAACCCTTTGACTGCTAGAGATTGCCCGACAGAGCCTTCGCTGAGTGCTGCTTTGTTTACGCCTAATCTGTATACCTGCGCTGGAATGCGGCGATTTGGCCGATACATGCTCTGCTGAGTCCGGCACGCGACCCGATCGGCTGTGTGCTGAATATAATCTGAAGCGTTGTGTGGGACGTTCTTCGGCTGTCGCTCTGCGTTTAGAAACCCCAGATACAAAATAAATGCCATTAATCTGACATCTAAAGTTTTTATATTCAACGCTCCTCTAAGGGAGCGTTCATAAACCACGCAAATCCATTTTGGTCTCCTGTGAACCCGAGATAATTAACTGAGGGAAATAAATATTCACATGCTGTTGTGTGTTCTGTTCCTCATTTTAACTGTGAAAAATGTTAGGAAAGGAAAGATACGTGGCCTATCTCGGAAACCCTCCCTCTCCCCACGTAGTTCAGCGTAGTCTTTCAGCTAACCTCCCCCCCCCCCTTGGACCTAGCCACGTAGTTTAGCACGTTCCCTAAAAGTGAATGACTGCGTAGACAAACAAATAAGTACTTAATATACGAAATATTTTTTTTTTGTTGGTATTTCACTAAGTTGTAGCGGCGTAAATGTAACTCAATTATTACTCTGCAGTTATCCATGGTTAATAATTCTTTTTTGTATGATATGCCTCGAAACATGGCACAACACCCAGTGGTATATTGCATGTTCTGCATTCGTACCTGGTTTCTCGACGCGCTTTCTGTTTCGAACATACTGCGCATCTTAATAATATTTGGAAAATGTCTCCCCATAAATCGCAGAGGATTTTCGTCATCAGAGTGTCTTCCTTTGCCAGGTTTTCTCTGTTCTGTGGCATATGCTTCAACAAGTTCTCTTACCAGAGACAGATGAAACTCTGCAATTGGGATTTTTCGCCCGTTACTACTCGGTGAAGAGCATGAGCATTGAAAATGCACAGATCGAGAACGTGGAAAAAGAACTTCTTGTACCACTTCATAGTTTTTCGCACTGATTCGACTGAACTCAGAAGCATGTCAGTACGGTCAACTGCCCCCATACTCTAGTTATAATCAATAACACATTGAGGTTTCTTGATTCTATCACAAGTCTTATGTCAGTCTTTTCCGTACTGAAACATCTCTGCAGTATTACAGGTGGACAGCATCCACACTTTTCTTTTATCGTACCACTTCAAGGCGAGCAGTGTATCAGTGGACATAAACTGCGTTTCTCCTCGTTTCAGTTTGTTTCCAGTTTTGGCATGTTACGTCTGTTCCTGCGAACAGTACCACATGCATTCGTACCGTGGTTATGAAGCTAAAGGGAACAGGTCTGGGCTTGAATTTGTCGACGTAAAGTGTGTGTCCCCGTTCCAAATATGGCTTCATGAGTGTTACCACTATGTCGCCACTTTTACCCAAATTGTGCAAGCCAATTTCCGTGGTTCCGTGGTATAGTACAATAAAATCTATGGACGTAACCATTCTGACAATCGCATAGGGCAAATGTTTTTATTCCAAACCTACTTCTTTTGGACGGAATATACTGCTTGAAAGATAATCGACCTTTAAACAGCAATAGGCTTTCGTCAATGCAGAGCTTTTGATATGGATGAAATACACTGCGGAATGTTGCGCGAACTTTATCCACAATGTTTCTCATTTTAAACAACCTGTCTCCTCCGTTACTGGTGGAGTTGTAACTAAAGTGAAGCATTCTCAAAATTAAAAGTAGATGGTCTCTGGACATAATTTCGCCGAAAACTGGTGTGTTTAAGAGTTTATCCTGGGACCAATAATCATTAATTTTCAGTTTTTTCACACGAGCCATATGCAGACAAACAGCAATGAAGGAATAGAGTTCCTCAAATCTAGTTTCCTTCCACCTTGAAAATCTAGAGTGAACTGATTCTGGCGTATTTGCCTTGGTATATAAATAAAATCTATTGGTTTCATGAGAACTTCTGTTAAAAATATTCGGAAAAATGACAGAATGCTGGAATTTTGACCTAATGCACACTTGTGTCCTGCAGCTGAATCGTCAAACGCATGAACAAAAGGACGAGAATCGCTTTTCTTCGATTCAAACGTGTCACTAAAGCGTCCTCTTTTTCCACACACTTCGCTCTCACTATATGAAGCTTCAGATTCTGAAGAATGTTCACCTCTTGTGGAGACAGATGGTAGTTTTCCACAAGCTGATGTACACAGCGTAGGACTATTATTTTGAGATCCTGTCGAAAGTTCATCACTATCATCCATATCAGAGAGATCATTCTCACTGTCGCTTCTAGTAAGAATTTCCATGATTTCTTCCTCTGTACAAACACGACGGCATGCCATTTTCTGAGTGAAAACTAAATTAAAAATAGCAACACAAATACAATCGCAGCTGTAAGCGCTCACGGACTGAACGTTGGAATGCAACTAACCACCAGGGGTGGAATACAGCCACCTGACTTGACCGCTAAGTGGCTTGCGCGTTAACACACGCAGAGCACACAGGAACCCGAGCGGCCCGACGACTTAACGCGTCCAGAGCACAGACAGGGCGGCAAGGCGGCGCGTTTATACACGTCCAGAGCACCTGACGGACGGAACAAGGGCGAGTAAACACCTCTGGAGCCCCTGGGCGCAGTAATAGCGCACGCGCGTTAACGCGTCTAGAGCAGTCGTCAAAGGGTTAAAGCAACAGAAACCTTCAAAAGAATTCACGGCTTACTCAGAAGGTATTGCACTGGTATTCGATAGACCTATTTCATTACTGTGGGTCCACAATCTGATGATGAATTCTTATATATATATATATTTCGCTTAGTTTTCGAGATATACTGTCTCAAAAGTGAGGTGGTTAGGTCGAAATGCGGCCTGGACGAAAAGAAAAGAGAACTAAGCGAGATATCAAAAAATTGTGTTCTTTACTTTCAATTAGTTTCGTTAAGTTACATAAGTATTCATCATCAAATTATGGCGCCACGGTAATGATAGAACTTGTCAGTTTAATTATATTGCTACCATATATCAAAGTCGCAAGTTTGTTTCACTAACAAGGTGCTCAATAAGTTACTAATAAAAAATAATTTGTTCCATATACTATAAAAACAATATTCTGCAACAGGCTGCATTTCAACCTAATCACAATTTGACTTAATGTTGCAGCAAATAAGTCAAACGTCGCAAATACAACTAAACACTTGATACGTATTGCGAATTACATTACGATTCCTAGATCGCATATTACAAATTATCACAATTAATTTCATCATACACTTTCAATATAAATTAGGTACAACTGGACTAAAGCATGTAGAATAATGTATTCGCTTCATTGCAATGAAGACATGATCCACACGTCAAAAATAGTAAGATAAGATGATTCTCTGCATGAACAAATATTTGATAACACCGTCGTCCTTTTGAGAGCTGTGAATAAACTTTTTAACAGGCACTGTAAATCTGATGATATCTATAATGTCTTGCAGACACCGCATTACAAACACTTCGAGTACATTACCTATGGAATGTTATTCCAGGTTGGTTTTTCACTTGTTCTGTTTGTACAACCATAGGCAACACAATTTGGCATTATAAAATACCTTGAAATATCTGAACATGAAATGTTCACAGAAGGAAGGTAATGAAAACAGACCAATGTTTTGAACTGACGAAGATGGCGATTGGGCATACCAGTCGGCTCCGAAGTTTACAGGCTGCTGCACAGTTTAAGCGACACCTTGTCTCCTCTCTTTTCCTATCTCCATGATGTAGGCATGGAGGAAGGAATATATGGAGACGATGCAAGGGAGTGAAACAGGGTACAGAGAAGTGGGGTGGGGAGGTCGTCATATTGGTCGGCTGTAGAAAGACGGGGAATAGGCACAAAAACCTCAAGGGAATCATACGACAACCGTGGCACCGCAATTTGATGTTGGATTATCATGTAACTCAACGAGACAGACCCAAAATGAAGAATCAATTTTTTTTGATATTCAGCTTAGTTCTCGAGATGTACTGTCTCAAAAGTGAGGTGTTTCGGGTTGAAATTCGGAAGAAACATTTCCCCAAGATCAAATTTGGTGTTAGATTCTGATGTAACATGACGAGACAAATCGAAAATAAAGAATAAATTTTTTCGAAATCTCGCTTAGTTCTCGAGATATGCTGTCTCCATGAGTCAGAAGCTTATATGGGAGTAGTATACATTGCGATACGCGATACACGTTGTGTCACTAACATGATGCTTTTGAAATTACTAACAACTAACAATAAATTGTTTGTCCCTTCTGGTACAGGCTACATTTCAACCTAGCCACATTTCCATTAATATTGTCGCTACAAAATCAAACTATGTAGACACACCTAAACAGATGAAATGCAGCGCGAACTAAATTTCGGGTAACAACAACGTTTGCTTCATCACGTTTCATAGTTCACACAGCACAAATTATCACGAATAATTTCATCGTACACTTTCAGTGTAAACTGGACTTGAATAAAGCAAGCAGAATAACATATTCATTGTATCGCGATGTAAACTTCCCGCTTAAATTGGACTTCCAACATTTCTTTACAATAAGGCTAGCCTTTATGTGCAAAGCAGTAACATATGCTGATTCTCTACACTACACCAACAAATATTTAAGAACGACATATCCTGTTGAGAGCAATGGAATAAATTTTGTAACGATAGGCCTAATGTTTGCAGTTACCTATCAGATACATCAAGAACAATAATTACAATGTGATTTAGTTATGAAGCGTTATTCCAGGTGTTTTTCCTATCTTGTCTATTTATACAACCGTATGCGACACGACTTGGCATTACAGAAAAACTTTAGAATATTAGAAAATGAAATATTCTCTGCAGCAGACACAGTACAAATGGCCCAATGGTTTTGGGTTATTCTATGGCCGCCGCGCTTGCGCAGTAGGAGACGTGTTTTTATATGAGGTTTCAAACATTTATGGTTATTTCGTCTCCATATATTCCTTCCTCCATGATGTAGGGTTGCCAGATACAGGATTATGATTTCTGGGGTTAAAAGTTTTTTTTTTTTTTTTTAGTGATACAGGATTATAATTTCCGGGATATTTATGGGGTTAAAAAGGATTTAGTGGTATGTTTAAGGAGGAAACAAATATTAAAAGTTGTATTCTAGGTAAAAAGTATGCTACATAACCTATATATATTTATATATAGCACCTCTTTTATGATTATTAATTCAACTACGTTATAGTTGAACAGTCTATATATATTGTCTCTGGTCGTCAGCAAGGTGGACCGCTCTTTTACGTCCCGCTGCGAGTGCGGCATGGGAACCGTGGTATCTTAAGTTTGAGGAAATACTGGTATACGCGAATTCCAGGACAGTAACGCTTAATTCCTGGACACGGGACAAGACACAAAATTTCAGAACATTCCCGGATTTCCCGGCCATCTGGCAACCCTAGCCTCATGCAGCTGTGACAAACAAAGATTAGCAACAGACAATTAGGGTTGAAAATAGTTCGCACCAGAAATAAAAAAAGGAGGAAGAAAATATTACTGTAAGATAGTAATCTCGGGAGAAATGTGGGACAGCAGTTGCAGGACAAGCTAGGGTAAGCCGAAGTGGCGTAGCTAGGTTAACAAGGGCCCCGGTGCAAAACCACAGAAAGAAAATCAGATGTGGATATAACTCTTATCTCTCCGGAACGCGCATTCTGTTTCGAATGGAAGACATTACTAGACACCTCGGGCTCCGACCATTATCCTATTTTGATGTTTTCGCCACTTCAGATAGGAGACAAACCGGTGTTAACTCCTACATATAGATGGAATATAAACAAAGCCAACTGGCTCCAATATAAACAGATAGCTACAGAAAAGTTAGAAAATTTCCAGCTAACAGGGGACAACAAAGAAGATTATACAAAATTCATGACAATAGCGGAACAAAGGGCCTCAGCATCCATTACGGAATTCAAACCAAAGCGTCCGCGCCGGGGAACCTGCTCCAGGTGGTGGGATGAAGACTGCAATCATGCCATTAGGAATAGGAGATTAGCATTGTCGCGTTACAAAACAGAACCTACCGATCTCAACTACATCCTCCTCAATAAGACACAAGTAAATACGTAAAGACTACTGAAGAGGAAGAAGAGAGAAAACTGGGAAAATTTCTGTGATTCATTAAACTCTAAGATTAGATCATTCCAGAACAAGACAAGAGGCCACCATACTCAAATCCCACAGGCCGCCGCCACGAACCTTCTTAGGTCTCTAACCCCAGACTGGTGTAGAGAAGAATCTGCACCCACCCGGGACAGCAATATGGATCACCCCCTTCTAAAACCATTTTCTCTCGAGGAGCTAGAAATCGCATTTACTGAAACAAACAATTCCAGCCCGGGCCCAGATCATCTCCACTACGACATATTGATCAACCTGCCAAAAAACGAAAAAGATATCTAATTGAAGATTATGAATAGTATATGGATATCTAGAACTCATGTATCAGCCCTTAAAACAATAAGAGTAGTACCAATACTTAAACCAAACAGGGACTCTTCAGACAGTTCGTCGTTTCACCCAATTTTTCTACTGTCCTGTTTCCTGAAAACGTTGGAACGAATGGCGTGGTACGTTGAATATAAGTGCCTTTTGCCAGACTCACAGATTGGATTCCGTAGAGGCAAGGGGACAAACTAAATCTTAGCGCACTTATTCACCGATATTCAGCTGTGTCATGGTAATAACCAGTACCTAACCGCACTGTTCATAGACCTCTCTAAGGCGTACAATAACGTTATTCTCCCTATCCTGGCTAGTAAATTAGGGAGATTGAAGTTCCCAGACAATTTTATAGACGACATGATTGTATTACTCGAGAATAGAATATTGATCATACGTGAGGGGAACAAAACATATGGCCCTACACTGTCATCCAAGGCTCGATCCAGTCACCTCTTTAATATTTACTCCAGTGACCTACACGAAATTGAATTACTGAATGTTAAGATCTGTATGTGGACGACGTAGGCATTTATACAAGTTTCCTGTCATTGCAGGCCTGCAAAAGAGCGTTTAGCTCTATCACTAACAGATTGGTGACTTGGATGTTGAACAACGGCGTCCGTCATCATATTTACACGACATAGACTACAAATATGTCCCTGGGGCCATTTAACTTCCCAGTGCGGAAAACCTTGTCATACCTTGGTCTAAAGCTAGACTCCAACCTGAGATGGTCAGGTCATATCCAGCATTTACTCAAAAAGAGCAAAGCGGCCATCAACATCATTCGAGCAGTGACAGGTAAAGCTTGGGGTGAAGACATTAAACCCACACTAACGCTGTATCGAGCACTCGTCCATCCATCAATATGTTTTTTTGGATCTGCTACTAAAGTACTATTAACCTAAATCGATAGATGCCAGTATCGATCTCTCAGAATGTTCACCGGAGCCATGACATCTACACCTACAAACGTACTTTTGGTGGAATGTTTAGAACCGCCCCTACACTTCCGTTGGGCATTCCTTAGGTGGAAGTTCATCCTAAGACAACTTGAAATAAAGGATAACCAATTCATTGCAAAACTATCTGCTCTTACAGATCAGTTCACGAATCGGAGGTGCTGGCAACAAAAGGAGGCCACTGCCCTCAAACCGCCTTCTCAGAGGTAAAAAAATGCAGTAACATAATCTATAGATCATGCCTCCTTCCAGTACATTTTCATAACACTATGAGCGCCATGATGAGACTAGATACTATTCTGGACATAAAAGTTATGACGGAATGTAGTAATAACGAAGTTATTTTGAAGGACCACATTTCGAATCTGGCAGGCAATCCCACATGCCTATACACGTATGGCTCTAAATCCGAAAGCTTGGAGGCTTGCGCCTTTGTGGATCCTGAAAATGAAAAGTGGGGCCTATATCACCTCCCAGAAGAAGCATCAGTCTACACTGCTGAATTACAAGCCATTGTAAAAAGTTTTAGAATTCGGCTTACAGTTGCGAACAGACCAGATGGTTATTTTATCAGATTCTCGATCTGTCCTACTGAGATTATCCAACCTTGCAGCGGACAACGGAAGTAGCTGGTTAGTATATGAGGTCCTGCAGTTGGTAGCAAGGCACAGCTGGTAGCAAGGCTTAGAGAAAAGGGCACGGAGGTAATATTTATCTGGACTAAATGTCACGCCGGAATAGAAGGCAATGAATTAGCTGATCGGCTGGCTGAGGCAGCACCACACAATGGCATGAAAATAAAACATATTCCGGCCTCTGACTTGATCCCCCTACTCCGTAATAAAGCTAGAATGGAGTGGAACAGAGAGAGGAGATCAAAAGACCTACGCAAAGCTAGTCATTATAGACAGATCCACCCAACAATCCCACGGACCCACTGGTACGACAACACGCCAACTACAAGGAAGGTCACATCCTTTGTCTCCAGACTGAAATTCAACCACGGTCGCTATCCGAGCCACCTCTACAGGATCAACATGGTCAACTTCCCCATGTGTGAGTGTGATGGCAGAAGCCTTGGGAATAATGACCACATATCTTTTGCCTGCGGACGACATTGGGATGAATCATCAATATTAATAGCAGAGTTGTGCTGTCTCGGGGCAGAACTGCCTACCAAGACCCCCCTTCAAAAGAATAAAGTAGAAATCTTCATGACCCTCTTCAAGTTTGCAGCGAGGAACAACGTCGAAATATGGCACCTGGACAAGCTGAATCAAGAGGTCACACTGGCGGACCTTAAAAAAAAACCATATACACTCAACAAAACAACAATTCCTATAACAACGCTGATCTACAGAATAATATGAGTGGTTCCACCTAAATATTTTAATATCCTGTATGTTAAATATTGTATTTTATAAATTTGTATGCCACATTTTGTACATATATTGTATGCCATATACCGATAAATGTATATGCACTTATAAATTGTAAATCTGACCCTGTAATTAATCAAAGGTTAATTTCTATTATTTGATTAGATGTAAGCCTCTGGCTGTATGGTACACACCAAATGCCAATAAAAATAAATAAATAAATAATAAATATTTTGAGCCGTCAGCCAAGATGGGCTAACTTTTTTTTTAGTTCTACCATGTCTTGAGGTTTGCTGCTTTAGGGCGCGCCCCTGAGCTGAGCGTGGCCCCCCTGAGCTTAGGAGCCCAGGGCACAGCACCGCCTAGCCCTCCGATAACTACGCCCCTGCCAGTAAAGATACCGGGTGACAAGTATCATTGGAAGATAGGAGGAGGGTAAGAGGATCATGGGGGTGTACAAGTCGTATATTGGTTATGAGGCATGGAAAGATATTGGTGTAAGAATTAAAAGTAATATATGGAAGGGAAAAGATGACCATGACCACAAGCTGGCAATCGATTTCAGGCGCAAGGGTGTAGGAAGATTCTCTTTTTTGGGTAAGGGTGTCAGGGATTGCAATAAGTTACCAAGAGAAATGATAAATAATTTACCAAAAATGTTGAAAGAATTTAAAGATAAAATTTGCAGAGGCCAAATGAAGGTGGATGCAGGAAAGGGAGAAGATGGGTGTGTAGGGAAGTTGTCACCGGGGCGTGCGCTCCATCGCAATTTAATCAAATATTTATTTATTTAATTATTTCAAGTGCTTGACTTAGTCAAGTTGCAGCCACTCTGCAGGGCATCATTATGTTGTTATGGTTGGTGAAGCAGGGAATAGTTGACTAAGAAAGACCAATAAAGTGTAGAAAGTGGTCTGTGAGTATATAGCATCTACTTTCACACAAATTTGAGTTTTGTTTAAATGTTGGGATGCTTCCATCAGCCGAGGTTAATCTCAGCTGTGAAGGGTGTTGACTTTTAGCCGGAAACCGCACCGCGGACGGCCTCAAAATCTTATATGCAGAGGCGGCTTAGGGGGTGGCTAGCAGGGCAATCGCCCCAGGGCCTCGCTCTTGCAGGAGTCTGGCGCAACAACCCGACTAGAAAAAAGTTTGTATTTAAATTTTTTTATTTTATCCTTAGCTATTACATCAATAAAAGAGTTGGTTAATTCGTAGTAAAGTATATATTTATAGTAATAATTGTCTACATAAAATTTCCAATTTTAATTTATTTAATGTCACATCTGTATAAAAGTAAGATTAATGGCACAAAAATTAAGTAATTTATCAGTAAATAACATTTTTTGTAAGTTTACTGTAAAATATGATTTAAAAATTCATTACTATTTGAAATCACTTGAATGTTCGGTTTTGTTGCTTTCATCGTGTTTATATTTACGCTCGGGAAATTCCCGTGTTCATTTCAATAGTCAGCTCACGCTTATTTTGATAGAGGATGTTAGTTCGAGCCACACTTGACCATACTGGTCCGCACCGACAGTTGGCCGAGTGACGGCTCGCCCCTCTCGTGTTAACACTTGTCCCTAGTTCGTCCGTGTAACGGACATGTTCCTACTCAGTCTCCCTTAACGTTTTCACGTGGTTGTTTCACGGAATAAATGTTCAAAAACTTCCCCAAACGTGAGTTACGTAAGAGTACATTATAATCTATGAAAGCAATAAAGTATGTTAAATACTTTCTTTACCTGGCCCACATTATTACCTCACTGGTATTCAAACGCAGTCTTTACAAACCATATTGAAAGTCTCTCGCACACTATTCTAAATTGAAAGATTCTCGCGTTTCTGAATGCGGTCACAAATGTTAAACGTCAATTAATTCGCACTTGACGTGTTTCTTCTGTTTGTGGTTATTTTCTATCCATTCGATATTTTTTATTAATTAAGAATGAGATCATTGTGTATTATAATTTAAATACAGATCATAAAGATGCTGAATAAATTTTCATGTGGTCTCAAAGACCTAGTCACAGAGTTTCTTACCGGCTGCATAGTGAAGCTATCTTGTAGCCACCTAACTTACTCTGGTTATCCTTCCAGGAAAAGGAGACCTACAGTTTAACGTTGAATTACATCCACAGAGTGTCCTAGCATTTCGCATTAACAAATCGATGCTTTGCCAGAGGTAAAATTCAATTTTAAGGCACATAAAAGTTGCAACAAAGACAGGGATTTAAACTGGGGATCTTCTGTACCGCAATCTCACGCTGTACTGCTAAGCCATCTAAGACATTAAGCCAAATTTATAAGTAATAAAAAATATGTTTTCAAACATAATGGAAAAAATGAATTTTTCTATACAATGTACTTTGTTTCTGTTGTCCCATAACAAAATAGAATATGGTGCTACCTTTGTCACGGTATCTGATGGATGAGGAAATGATATTTTACGAATTCTTGAGAGTTTAGAATGACGCAATCTACATTTTACAATCATCTGAAGAATATGGAAGTGAGGTTGAAGAAAAGACATTTTTTAAGGTAATCGATAACACGAAAACAGCATTTGGCCATGAAGAATCGAAAAATTTCCGAACTCCCTCCATATGCTTCTCTACATCCACCAGATCGACACCGGATCATACCGTCAAAAAGTAATCCAATGACGTTGGGGTTTCGGCCATGTGTTGGACGACACGCGGTATCGTTTGAATTAATTTCAATCGAGTGATCGCCAATAATAAGAGAAGTATCGTTGCGGTGACTGTGCGGACCAGTATTAGTCAAGTGTGACCCGATGTGTATACGTTACAAAATCGTTTGAAGGGCATATATCTTTCAGCAGATAATTAAACATTAAATGATATTAATGTTTAGTAAATCTTACTTCATTAACAGTACTTATAGTAAACAGTGAGTTGTTTTTAAAAAAAACTGTGTAAAACTATTTGTAAATCGCTTCTGAGTTAGTTTTATGTAAAATACAAGATTTATGAAACGATATCGCGTGATCGTGATGCTGGTAGAAAAATTGAGTCATGGTTTTGAAAAAGGAAACGAGCTATCAAAAGAAAGCTTGTGCTTTAATGAAAGATTTTAGTCTTATTAAACATTACTTTTAAATCCCTACATATAGCTTTCTAGCCATTTATATGCATACCTTAGTTTATTAACATTAATGTTTGTCGTCTATATCTTTTGCTAACTTTTATAAATCTTCTAATATAATATTTTAAAATTCAAAAATTTATTTTTTATAACGTTTGCATTTCTCATCAATCATAAGAAATACCTACTTCAGTGCACATACTTCGAACAAAGGACAAGGGCCTCGCGAAAATCTGCCGCCCGGAGCCACGCATTGGTTAAGGCTGCCGCTGCTTATATGTATGCTATCCCACTTGATGCTGTTGGAAAATGGAGTTTCATTAGGCATTGCCTGCAACTGATCATAAAAGGAAAGGTTAGATTCATTCAACAAATAACAGAAAAATTAAGAGGTTACACCATTATCGACGACACTTTCCCCGTTATTACTGTTGACTGTGCCGGGATACAACTATTACGTTCACTGTACATAATAAAGAGATACAGTTTATATTAAGTGATCATGAGGGGCAAAGACTGATCGGGTGTAGACTAACGACTCGACGTGGACAATTATGGGCGGGGAGAGGCAAACAGAAGGATTCTCGTAAAACTACCTGTGGCATATTAACAATCACCAGCGAGCCATTCGTAAAGTTTTCATAGAATATCCAAGAACGAAAGTAGGCAATAAGATATTCTTTAAGCTTAAGAACAACAACTGATTTAAAACATTGACGGTAAAATGCAAATAAATCAAGTTAAATATCGAATTGGAAGTTTGACAGTCTGCAAGTCTTTTCAGAAACAAAAATAATGCAGGAGCCCATGACAAATGAAATGAGTTTATTTATTGCTTCACCACAGGTTGTAATGCACGGCCGTTAATGGTCCCAGTGGCGCCACGCACACTGCGATCCGGTGAGATTACAAAGTACTAAATTGATTGGTGTTATCGTCTGAGGTTCTGGCTGGAGGCGGGCAAGCAGGCAGGAATAATATGTTCCAGCCTATATATTCAATCAGTGAGAGTGAAGTATCGACTTCTTGTTCAAAAGTGGCCTAGGCTGCAACAAGACACCATTTGTTTTGGCAACTCATAAGGTCAGAGCCTGCTTAACTCACAGCAAATTATGTAATATTAATTGCCCAAAGTTCAGCGCCGATATTTACGCAATCCAAATTCATGCCGCCACGGGGTCATACCTGAGCAAAGTTACTGGCTCAAACTGCGACAACTAACTATCTTTATATAAATAAAAATCTCGCGTCACGATGTTTGTCCGAGATGAACTCCGAAACTACTTAACTGATTTTGATGAAATTTGGTTTACTGTGTGTAATTTGGTCCAACTTAAAAGATAGGTTAGTTTTTATCTCCATTATTGACATTAATATTTATTATTGCGAATTAAATTTTCTTTAAATGTTTGTCATAGGACAATGGTTTGTAATTATTTGTAAGTGCTGTCAGTGTTCTGGTGGATGAGTGGTTAAGGCGTCAGACTGGCAGATAAAACGCCGTTGGTTCGAATCCCTGGGCCGGCGGGGATTTTTATACGCATTTAACTCGGCCTTCACCTCCAGGACAGGCGTGGAATGCGCAGCCAATAGAAACCTTTCACCAGGTCATTACGACCGCACGAAATTATTATTATAGTTCCATAGGTTTCTAACAGATGGCGATGTATTAATTTATCGACACAGCACTTGGTTATCTAGGTGACGCATTTAACTTGGTCTTCGCCTCCAGCACAGGGGTGGAATGCGCAGCCAATAGAAACCTGTCAACAGGTCATTACGACCGCACGAAATTATTATTATAGTTCCATAGGTTTCTAACAGATGGCAATGTATTAATTTATCGATACAACATTTGGTTATCTAGGTTGGGTAACCATCCAGAAGATGTTTGTGTTTCGATTTATTTATATTACAGTCTACTCCACGTCATATGTGTTTATGTATGACATAACCCAGTTTCGTGAATTTTTCGTGTAGTATCATTCTTATAATTGTGCTGTGTAGGGCCTATTGTGTTGTGTATCGTTTGTATGTTATTATATTTAACGACAAAGTAATTACACACATGAATTTAACATTGAAGAAAACGTTACGATAAATTCAAAAACGTGTAAGTATTTGTTACTTGCTTCTCATTTTTCTTCTTCTTTTCGTTATGGCCAGCTAGGGACCACGTGTCAATTCCAATTCTTCCCCTGTTGCTTTAATCTTTCTTCCTCTCCATTTTTTTTTTTTTTTTTTTTTTTTTCGAATCACCCATCTTTGGGGTACGTCAGATCAATCACTTCTTGGATGCTTGCGTTTTCTTCTTCTCCCAGTATTTCTTCATTCTATCTGATCTCTTCCTTCTTTCCTCTTCTGAAATTTGAATCGGTTTTCTGGTGTTTATCGCAACTTGGAACCTCTTACTTTTGTCTTTGGTCACGGTCTTGGCTGTACCATTCTTTAACATCACTTCGGTAATCTGGAGTTCTCTCAAATCCTTTTCCACTTCCTTAAACCAGTTGGGCTTAGTCTTTTTTTTATAAAAGAAGTCAAAGATTTTTTTTGTTAATCTCTCCATTATTGCACTGTGTTTTCTCTTTCTCTCTTCAGACCATTTTGCACCCGTTTCCTTTTCCTCTCTACCTTGGAATCCTGCCATATTCGAAATCTGCTTCCGAAAATATTTTCTTTCATACTGTTCACTGATATTATTTCGTTTCAAATCTTTCTTAACCTCTTAAACCCCCCAAAAATATTTTAATATCTTTTTTGTTAGCTTGGTGTCATCCATGTAATCCATGTGTCGAAAAAATATCATTCTCCTTTTTTCTGACTGATTCTGTTATTTTTTCAATGTTATGATATATTTCCTCATTAGTTCTTACCTTACATTGTACTGTATTTTTCAATGGACTTCAAAATTTCCTTCTAATTCTCCCTTTAAATACTTCAAGCTTATCCAATTGCTAATCAAATTGCGAGAGGTCTGGTGGCTCAGCGGTTAATGCGTCTGACTGCAGATCGAGAGGTCCCAGTTTCGAATCCCTGTCTCGGCGGCGATTTTCATAGGCATTTAACCCGTTTTTCAACTCTGGCACAGCTTGCTGTGTAATGTGAAGTACGCCAGAACGCTTCCGTGGTTGGGATTCAATGTAAAACTGTAGGTCTCCTGTACCAGGCAGAGTTGCCGGGTTTGGTTAAGTTGGCGACGTCAGGGGTGGAATGCACAACTGACAGAAGCCCTGTCAATAGGTCATTACGACCACACGGAATTATAATTATTATTTAATATCAGGCATTTACTTGCATAGAGGCATTCCGGTTTCAGCACTATATTATAGTGTCTTATTTTAAGGCTTTTAGAAAGGCATTTTTTGTTGCATTTCAACTATTTTTATTTTAATTGTTGCAATTATAAATTTCAGTGAAATGCCTCCAAAAAAAATCTAACCTCAACAATGCGTGTAACAGGCACGACGCAAACGTGTTGAGAGGGCTAATCAATCAGCAGAAAAAATCGCGGCAAGTAACGAAGCTCAAAGAATCAGGACAGCAGAACGTCATATGCAAGAATGTCAAGAACTGCTTGATGAAGGTCTGCGACAGAATATATCGAGAACAAGAGCGGCACGAGAACAGCACATCGATACATTTAGAGAAAGATATTGAGAGAGACAGCAAATCAGCCTTCCATTAACACGTGTATCATTTGTTCGCCTTGCGTTCGAATATGCACCAGACATTGATTACTCTGCACATTCTAAAATTGCAATCGGTGCAATGGACAAAGTATGCCAATACTGTCAGACGTTGAAATTCCGCAATGAAGCAGCCGGCATGTGTTGCGCATCAGGAAAAGTTGTATTATTACCACTTTCCACGAACCTTTGCAATCACTTCTTGCTGGCGAATCAAACGATTCGAAATTGTTTCTGCGCAAGACACGAAAATTCAATTCCTGTTTCCAGATGACGTCTTTTGGAGCAACTAAAATTTGCGATCTCACATCTGATGGACGTCATTTTGAAACTAAATTCAAAATTCAAGGCCAGATGTACCATAAGATTGGGTCGTTGATGCTGATGCCTAATGATGTCCCGAAGTTTCTCCAAATCTATTTTATAGGAAGTTGTGAAGAACGCGTGTCAACTCGGTGCCAGTATAATTTCATCGAACAAGCAGAAGAGAGAGCAATTGTGG
The DNA here is from genome assembly GCA_031002005.1 of Vandiemenella viatica. Classification (NCBI taxonomy): domain Eukaryota; kingdom Metazoa; phylum Arthropoda; class Insecta; order Orthoptera; family Morabidae; genus Vandiemenella; species Vandiemenella viatica. The sequence continues at coordinate 124,752,481 of JARYHS010013630.1, read as the reverse complement.
TATTGTTGGAAATTTTTTTGGAAAATAATAATCAACTTATTCAATTGTTTAATAGAGTGTCGCCACAATTAAAAAATGACAACTATCAAATTGTCATCAAAGCTGACAAATTACCATCTGAAGAACACGCTGGCAGGTTAAACGCGCCAACTGTAGATGAAGTTGCAGATCCAGTTGACAATAGAGCCATTAAAATCACACGTCGAGAAAGCCTTGTTAGTATAATTTCGGATCTACACCGTTCGTATGACGCACTCCAGTATCCACTGATATTCTGGCAAGGGCAAGATAAATATCACATTAGTATCAAACAGTATGATCCAGTTACTGGTAAATTTAATATTCAACTATTTAATTCCTTATTTTATTAATACAGTAGACCCGCGGTATTCCGAACAGAGACCGGATTATTGCGGGCTCACTATATTAATTTCTTATTCTTCTAATTTTTTTACTATTTAATTTCTTATTTTTCAGGAAATGAAACAAATAAAAAAGGGACTTCAGTGAAGTACTACGTCCACCGATTAATGATTAGACGTAATCAGGATAACTATATCCTTCGATATAGTCAACTGTACCATCAATACGCCGTGGATATGTACGCTAAGACTGAAAACGAACGTTTGCGATTCATTCGATACAACCAGGCTAAATTACGATCGGAGGAATACATACACTTACGAGATGCTATTATCGGCAATATAGATGAAAATTTAAATGCCAAAGACATCGGCAATGCATTTATTTTACCTTCAAGCTACATCGGCAGTTCACTGAACATGCAGAAATATATACAAGATGCGATGACATACGTAAGTCATTATGGTCGTTCAGATTTTTTTGTTACATTTACATGTAATCCGAATTGGGAAGAAATACAAACTTTGTTATTACCAGGCCAACAATCAATGCATCGTCTTGATATCACGGCACGTGTATTCAAACAAAAGTTAAAATCATTGATTGATTTAATCGTAAAACACTCGGTTTTCGGTAACACACGTTGCTATCTGAATTCGATTGAGTTTCAAAAGCGAGGTTTGCCTCATTCTCACATTTTGATTTGGCTTGAAGTTAAAATCCGTCCAGAAGAAATTGATCAAATAATTTCAGCTGAAATTCCGGACCCGGTAATTGATCAAGAATTGTTTGATATTGTTACCAGTCACATGATCCATGGACCATGCGGTGCTTTTAACATGACATCGCCATGCATGGAAGATGTAAGAAGCGTTTCCCAAAGGAACATACGAATGATACTATTATGGATATCGACGGTTATCCGTTGTATTGCCGCAGAAACGCTGAGAATGGTGGCCACACATTTACGATGCGAATGTCAGATTCTAGAAAGCAAGTTGAAATTGACAATCGGTGGGTGGTACCATACTCACCATTGCTTTCAAAAACGTATAAGGCTCATATTAATGTTGAGTTTTGTAGTTCTGTAAAATCTATTAAGTACATTTGCAAATACGTTAATAAATACAGTGATTTGGCTGCATTTGAAGTAAAAAATGTAAATAAAAATGACGAAATAACACGATACCATATAGGTAGATACATCAACAGCAACGAAGCTATCTGATATATTTTTAGTTTTCTCATACATGAAAGCGAAAAAAATTTGTAGTTTAGAATAACATTGATCCAATGTACTATGACTACTGAGTCACAGCAACGCGTGACCGGGTCAGCTAGTGATATAATATGAATTTTATTTATTTCCTCGCTCCAAGTCACCTATGCTCCGTCGAGGCCCATTATAGTGATTGGGGCGTAACAATATTGCGGATGAACTCTTTAAATGTCTTTTACTGTTTTTGATTGCGCATGTGGACAGCTCCTCCGGGCTCACAATGTTAACTCGACTCGTAAGTATTAAAAAGTGTAAAAATTCTTGCTTGGAGTGATCCGTCCAACCATGGAGGCATAAAGACAGTCATTAAACTCACAGAATAATGTAATAACTAGTAATAATTTGTACGGAAAGTACAATGGGTGTCATATTACTAATTATAAGTTACAATTTCTTTGGTTGCATTAGCCGTGGTGTTCGAGGTAGGCAGGGTCACGAAAATTTGGTATGTTGATGTTATAACAGTTTCAGGGTTGTGTTGAAGCAGTTTTGTTGAGTATCTTCTATATACATAAAATATAAAAATACGTATTTCAGAAATTCCTACAATGTTAGTTAATCTCATGGTTCTTATGTCAACTATGTGTTTGGTTTGAGTCTGTATTTGTGTCTACATGGCAGCAATAATATGATTATATTTAATAGTCCGTGACTGATGTAAATATTTAGCTATCTCATCACTGAATAGAATTAATCTGATTCTGCCCAATTAATTTCTGGCTATGGTAAAAGTTTCGATTAAATTTTGGCTAATGATAACTCGAGATACTATGGTTACAACTTATGGAAGGATCGTGCAAGGATGGTGCAGTAAAATTTTCGCTAGTGATTTGACAATGACTCTGGTACCTCTAAGCTGCACTTCAGTAAAATTTGTATTTAGTCACCCATCCCACCAGGTAACGGACATCATAGTGGGGTAAAGATCCAATTACTATTTAATTTTGATAGGTAGGCCTTGTGAAACCCTAAAATTTCGTGTTTACAGCGATCCAGGAATTTGTCGGAAAAGAACATCGAGACTTCGCAGCTGGTTAGGCGGCTGTCTTCCAAAATGAATAGTGCACACATGGTAATAATGGAGTCTTTAGACTTGATAAGTTCTTCATTATTTAACACAACATAGGAATTTTGGGTTATGGACTAAGAGTATATTATGCGTTTTCTATTCGATATAATAGACTGTTTCTTTCCAGCACAGTGGGAATGTTTGGATCGAGTATTGGTCAAGAATGTCAACAAGGCCCCTGACAACAACAGCGACTCTCCACGCTCGCCTTCACCGGAAGACAACAAGATGGAGGTGATAAATTCATCATGTGCGTCGGCGCTTGACAGCCTCAGCAACTCTCCGCGCTCACCCTCTTCAGAAGAAAATGAGAAAGAGACGGAATTGAAGAACTGTCAGAACCTAGACACAAGGAAGGACACATCTCTGCCAAATCACATGTTGACGCCCCAGCCCCCACAAGGATGGGGTGAACCACGCGTAGCAAAGAGGCGCATCTCGCCTCTAGCTGCAGAAACTACAAAACACCCAAGAAGGAATGAACAACGTGCGTGCGACCCTACTGTAGAGGGCACCTCCACTACCATCAGCTACCACCAACAACTAGAGAGGAATGTTGCCAGCAAAGTTAGGAAAACGCTGAAGACGAGGAAGGGGGAGACTGACCAGGTGACTGCCACACCATTTACGCGGAAACCAGGAAGCTCAACTGGTCTTGCTGTTGGGAGACAATCTCACCAGCGAGTTGATGAGGAAGGCTTCGCATTTCCCAAAAACACTAGTAAACCTCCACCAGCGCTGGAACCGAACATCGTCGAAACTAGAAACCAGTTCCAATCTCTACAGCCTGAACCAACTCCACCAGTGCAGAGATCCGCTCACATTCCTCCAATCGTGGTGCAATTTGAGCAGAGTTATAAGACTCTCCATGATAAGGTTGAAGCTGTTGTGAAGAACTCCTTCGTTGCCAAAACTGCCGGTGGTGATAAGATAAAGTTCACCTTCACAACAGCAAAAGACTACTCAGCCGCTACAGGGATGTTGCAGGACAGCAATGTCCCATACTACACGTTTCCAGTGGGAGCAATCCCTCTATTTAAAGTCGTCTTCAGGGGCATACCAAGAGCGCTGCTCACTGAAGATCTGAAAGAAGAACTCTCAGAGATGGGATTTACTGTTCAAACGTTGGCCCAACTTCGCTGCCCAGGCAGCAACATATTAATGCCACTATTCTTGGTGATTCTGGCGGACTGCCAGGAAAACAGGGCAATCTTTGGGGTGGAGAGAATTTGCCACCTCCAAGTGAAGGTCGAGAAACTTCGTGCAACGACCGGACCTGCGCAATGTTACAACTGCCAGCGTTTCGGTCACGTGGCCAAGAATTGTAAAATGCCTCCAGTCTACGTTAAGTGCGCAGAACAACACGACTCCACCAAATGCACCTTGCTGAAAGGACGAGACTCCGCCAAGTTTTCCAACTGTGGAGGTGGACGGAGGAAAAAGATAGGATCGAGCAATGTAACCGAGCAATAACTCCAGTTGTCGAGAGAAGACGATACCACTTCCAGAAACGAACGAGTCACCCATACCGGGTGCCCCGCTGACCCGTCTGCATCAACGTCAACTGAGCAACGAATCAAATCAGTCGACCCACCTACTGGACACCACGCCTCCCAGCAACAGCAAAGAAACACATGCGAACTGGACCGCGAAGCGCAACAGAACCTATACAGACTTACTAACATGATGGAGTCTGCCCTGAAGATGATGTACCACCTTACCCAGCAGCTGGAAAAAAATGACCAGCGCCTTAACTAATGCTCTAGCTGTCCCAAAGTGCCCACACTGCAACCACAATGGATAGACAGCCACAAATTCACTCCTTATCTTTCTGTGTTTGGAATGCTAATAGCATGTTCAACCAACTGCTTGAGTTTAGGCAGTTCCTTCGAGACCAAGATGTTGACATATGTCTGGTGTCAGAGACCTTCTTGAAACCCGGCCTGCGAACTGCAGTAGCCAATTACAGTTGTTACCGCCGCGACAGACCCACCGCTGGTGGTGGAGTCGCGGTTTTCATTAAGAACAGTATTCCACATCATGAAATTGTCCTACCACCTCTCCAACAGATGGAAGCCGTTGAAATTGAAGTGGCCACGGCTAATGGGAAGCTAACCATCATATCATGCTACCGACCACCTCGAAGACAGCTCGAAGAAGCCGACTTTAGGGCTCTGGCAGATGTCAGCGGTAAAGTCCTGATCCGTGGCGATCTTAATGCCAAACATTCCGACTGGAATAGTAGGTACAATAACGCAGCAGGTATAGCATTGAGACGCCTCACAAACAGGTACAATATGTGCGTATGGGCACCAGAAGAGCCGACGCACTACCCAAGCAACGGCAACAGACCAGACGTACTACATGTAGTCTTCACGAAGGGCATCCAGGGGTGTGTCGCCACCTCAGTCATAAACCGACTATCTTCAGACCACTGTCCAGTTATGATTGAGGTTGAGGTTGGTCCCTGGCAAACTAAAGAAGAACCCTCTTTCAACTTCCACAAAACAAACTGGAGACGTTACCAGGCGCACCTACAGTCTAATCTAGTTGACCCACCTGAAATTGACAACATTGACGCTGCCCTTCAGTCGTTTGAGGCAGCAGGCAAAGATGCAACTGCAGCCTCCACTCCACTCAGGATACCAAGACCAGCTCCCACTCCGCAGCTTCCCCACCACCTCCTGGCAAAAATCTGACATAAAAACCGGATTGCCAAAGAATGGAAGCTCACGAGAAATCAGGTGACCTGGAGACTACTAAATCGCTTGCAGAGGGATATTAAAGCTTCCCTGATTCAACATCGGAACCAAGAGTGGGAAGCAAGAGTCTCTATGCTCCATCCGGAGGATGGGTCTCTATGGCTTCAAACTAGAAGACTCATCAGGCGAAGGCAGCGGCTCCCCCCAATGCATGGCGAAAGAGGCCTAGCAGCCACTCCGGAGGAAAATGCCAACGCACTGGCTGATGTCTTTGTGAAGAATTTTCGGCCTTCGCAAACAAACGTGGACCCCACCCACATCACTGCAGTTCATCTTCGCCTGAGAGTCTATCTCGACGCTGAAGATGACCATCAAATGGATGACATCACCCCGGAAGAGGTAGCCAGCTACCTATTGAAAGTGCACCCACAGAAAGCACCAGGGCGTGACGAGATCAGCAACACTCTCCTCAGGCACCTACCACCAAGGGCCTCTGTTCACCTCGCCGCTATCTTCAATGCCATTTTAAGAAGTCAGCATTACCCTCAACTGTGGAAACACGCTATAATTATGGGTATTCACAAGATCGGGAAAGACAAACATCTACCTCAGAACTATAGGCCCATAAGTTTGCTCCCAGCTATTAGCAAAGTGTTCGAACGGCTGTTATTAAAACGCCTGTCTGCATTCATCGAAGACGCCAACGTTATTCCAGATCACCAGCTAGGATTTCTACGTGGACACTCCACCACCCAGCAGCTGATGTGGGTTGTAGAAGCAGTGACCCACGCTTTCAACTTCAAGAACTACAGCGCCATGGTACTTCTCGACATCTCGCGTGCCTTCGACTCCGTGTGGCATCCGGGGCTTCTGCTCAAGCTCTACGAACAGGGTATCCGGGGGCCATACGTGAAGCTACTAAAATCCTACCTCACCGGTCGGACTTTCAGCGTAAAGGTGGACAAAGCTTACTCCTCTACCAGGAACATCGAGGCAGGGGTGCCGCAGGGCTCTGTGCTTGGGCCCGTGCTATACTCTCTTTACACCGCTGACGTTCCGACTAGCAACGGTGTTCTGACAGCTACTTACGCCGACGACACCGCGTACTTGGCCTCCAGCCGCAGTAGAGCACTGGCCACCCGACGACTGCAGGAAATCCTCCAAGTAACAGAGGCCTGGGCTAGGAGGTGGAGTATTGATATGAATCCCACCAAGATTCAAGCCATTATATTAACCAAACGACTTGGTGCCCGTCAACCAACTCATCCTGACTCAACACTTCGCCTACATGGTAGAGAAATCCCATGGTCCATCACGGCACACTACCTGGGGGTGACTCTAGACAAAAGACTGAACTGGTTTAGCCACATCAACGAAGTCCGTCGGAGAGCAAGCACTAGGCTCTACAGTCTTTACTCTATCCTAAATAAAGATAGCAAGCTAGCCCCTTCAACAGGAGTCAAGATATATACATCTCTCATACGCCCAATTATGGAGTATGCATGTCCTGTGTGGACATACGCCAGCGACAGGCAAATCAGAAAACTCCAGATTATTCAAAATAGAGCCCTTAAGAGAGCCTTACACCTCCCTTGCCGGTTCCCCACGGATGCACTCCACGAGGCCGCCGGCATACATAAATTGAAGGACAGATACCGCCAGCTGGCTGGAAAATTTTACAATAGCACCATACAATGCAACAACCCTGCGGTCAACTCGCTTGGAAGCTACGACAACGGCTATGACAGGCATAGAAGACCGCTCAGCATATTAACAAACTGACACCCAACAAGCAGACACACCGAAAGTTAAGAGTATTGTAACCCCTTCGTGATGTTGGAGGCAATGTCTACGGACAAATACTCCACCCTCCACCTGCCTGAAACCTAAGGCAGTGAAGGTGCCATGTGTGTGTACCTTACGTTCTTCCCCATTAAAGCGAATTTAACAGTGGATATTTGGTAGTACCGACACAAATTTTCCAGTGGACACGGAAAAGCTTGTGCAATTCTGCTCCTAGCTGTTTCTAGATTAACTGTAAGTATTTTAAGTACATATTGGGCACCAATAAGACATCGGTAAGTTTCCCACTAGTGGCCAAAATTAGAGCGATCCTTAATCTGATTAGCACCATTCTGGTGTTGGTAATGGCCAATACGAGCTGCTGGACGATTTGTGTACTATAAAGTTACCATACAAGTAAGTCTTGATTTCCTTCATATTAACATTCATGGTTGCTTAGGAATTCAGATGTGTTTGCAATGAATTTTTGGCGAGGTTTTGAATGGCTTGCGTAATGCTTGTATTTGAAATTTCGAGAGTTGTTTAGACGTACTGGCCTGTAAGTCTTCAGTGGTTCCTCTAGAGCAGGGTTTCTCAATGTTGGATTCGCCAGTTGATCGTAGGGAGTTCGCGACAAGATTTACGTTGTGGCAGCTGACTGGCTGTCTCAAGCATGCAACACATACACAATGGTGAATTGAGATTGAACATTAGCAAAATCGTCCAAACCGGCTACAAAAAACAAGCCCACCAATCACGTTAATTTATAACATATTGATTGCTCTTTGCGTCTGTATACTTTGGTAAAATAAACATCCTTATTTAAAAATAAATAAAGAAAACAGTTTGTAACATAACAGTAGCATTCCGCCGACCCACAAGTAGTGCCTAAATGAGCGAATGAATACATTGTTTCAAGTCAGTCGTAGCCGAACTATGGAAGCGGACGGCTCGCGTCGTGTATTGTGCTAGACGCTATTTGAACAGTGCGGTGTAACAAGCATCGAGAAGAAGACTGAATGTATTTAGCCAGAACGATGTTTTTTTTCAGAAAGTTGAACAGTTTAATAATATTGCAGAACAGTGAATGTGATCTTGGAAGTAGTTTGGTGTAAAACAGATTTTTAGTATCAATTTCCTTTATCAAAGAATCTAGAAATCTACGGTTGACGAAGTCTCGATAGCTTTAACATCTAAATTTTGTTAGTGGCCAACCGGTTCGATGTTGTACGTTATTACAATAAATGTGTGGAGAACCTAACTACATTATCTTATACTTGAATACTTTTCTTAGTTAATTATCCACCTCTTGTGTCGAGCTGGTTGAGGACGCTACCTGGCGATCTACGGTGACTACGAACAAATTAAAATTCAATTAACCGGCTTCTAGTGCTGTGTATTAATAATTTTAGAACTTTAGTAAGCACGGAGTTCGGTCTGAAGTAATCAAGAACTATGTCTCAGTTCTCACATCATCACTTATTATCCAGTAACCGAACAATAGTCTTACAAGTTCTTTATGGGGTTAACAATGACAGGGGAATTTTATATCGGTATGTGTAAACTATAAGTTGTAATAGAATGATTTCATTACAATTATATAATCTGTTTGGAGGGGTTATATGCAGCAGGTAACAATTATTGTTGTGCCTGCAATATGCCGTCGCACGGGTGGTCCGGCGGACAACTACCTTAGCCAGTCTACCTTCCAGGAAATCAGCAAGTGCAGATCCAGCGTGTTAGCATTTTCTGACGAACAACGAAAATTCAGGGAAGTGACAATAAAATACAGTTCGCCGAGACATAAACCCGCGGCCAATAAGGAACAGTATGAGTGATGAGGGGTAATGTGTGTGTGTGTGGACGACTGTAACGCCCCAATAACAAGTTTAGTTACTATTATATTTAAACACTTTTTTCATGTCTGGACGGATCCGGAACTGGCTGGGCTAGAGACAAGACGATCGCTGCAGTAAAAAATGAACGGACGCAACGTGTGAAGGGAGGGGAAGGAGAGTACAGAGGGCTCTTTCATCGCGCGCCGTCGAGAGCAGACGTCTGGCCAGCTGCAGTGGCGGGACGGGGGACTCTTGCATCGCCCGCCATGGGAGAAAGACGTCTGGTCAGTTGGAGTGGTGGGAGGTGCATCTTGGAGTGTGCCACGGTTTCAAGTTTTAGTTTTGATGGCTGATAGGGTGGACGTGTGGAGTGTCCAGTGTACCTCAGAAGGTAAATGACCGCAGATACTAGAGTGCACTAAAGTCCGAAAGCTGCTCTCCCACCCAAATAACGACCTTGGCGAGGAAACCGCAAATAATAGTCACAGTTTGCCGAACAGCAATGAGTTTTAGCCGGAGCAATAAATTCAGATAACTTCTTGTTTATGACAAAATCAATGACGTGCTTTTGTTTCCTTTTGTCTTTTTTTTCAATTTCTTTAACTGCCATAAACATTTGATTGCTGACGGAAATGATATGTTCAATTTATGTAAATTTTAAATAACTTGAATAAATGTCCAGGTTAAGGAAGCTTTTGTTGAGTAGTCATAATGTCATACATTTCAATTGATTGTGAACCCTTTCTCAATTTGAAATAGTTAATAAAATTGATCTAAAATTAAATTTAAATTCATGTGTTACATAAATTAATAAGGCACCCAGACCCAGTGGACCTTTACAAAGTTTGAGAAATCCTGCTCTAGAGTATCCAATTTCGATTGTAGAAACGTCTAAAAAATTGAATTCAAAATATATCCTCCAAATGTAAATAGTGTTCGCTTGGCTCGACTATTTTCCCTGGATACAGTTCCATCAGATCTTGGTACTCCATTCTGAAAGTTTGATGTAATATCTTAAAAGTTTTTTTAAGAGAGTTTGTAATCTCATGATCATAGGAAGCCATATCCCGGAATGACTGTTCCAAATCGTTAAAAATAAAACTTTACTGTAAACTGTGATTGCGTAATTCATGAAAATTATATTCTGCAATAACATTCCAGAGAAAATTTGTCGATGCCACGTCCACTTCTTTAGCAAAACTAACATCTTTGGTTAAAGGAATGATTTTGAGTCCATCACTGCCCTATGGCTGTAAATACTACTAATTACCTCGCGAGTGTTATGACCCATATTATCCACTAATTTGTAATCGCCCTCCTCAATTAACTAGTTCCGGACTTAAGTAATTCTATGCTACCCTATGATACAATAACTTTTTTTTTTTTTTTAATGGCATTTGGCAACGGAGGCCATACAGCCAGCTCAAGGTGATTTAATTGCTTTCAGTGTATTGACGCCACAGGACGGACAGGACATTCACACAGACATACAACACTTAACATCCATGCCCGCGGCCGGATTCGAACCGGCGGCCTTCGGCACGCGGAGCTAGCACTCTAGCCCCTACGCTACCGAGTCCGGCGATACAATAACTTGGTCTTCCTAATCTCTTAGTTAACAAAGACTATACTCCTTCCTCTAATATAGCTAAAATGCAAATAATTTGTCAAAATCATTACTACTTTTACTAGCTATGCTAATTCTATGAAAACTATGGAAGAAATCCTGTGATAGTCATTGTGAATATTGGCCTACTGCAAAGGTGCAGGAGACGGCTGCATTCAATTGCTTAGCGCAGAAACGTCACATTACACCGGGTCGGAACTCACCACGCCTGGAAACCACTGGCCGTGCTGTGTCTACAACCAATTCACAGTGCCACAAAATGTTCCAAGCTCCTAGAAATATTATGCTAAGGACATATGGTAGAGTTGTGCTCAACCTGGAGTATTATTACAGAGGGTGACAGATACATTACTAGAAAACAAAATAACTGTAAGTCAAAATGTAAAAAGGGGGATGAGGTGTTCAGCAGTGACTCTCCACTCCAGGACCCACAGTTCACGTCCTGGCGGGTGTAACTTCTTGCGGAACTGCTGAGATAAAGCATTATTCACCAAAATGCATATTGGCTTCATTTCTCGTATCCTGTACACTTACTTCTAATTCTTAAATTACATGCACGTGGGTATACACTTCCGTTAGCAGTTTCAAATTTTTTGCCTACTAGTGGTTTAGTTTTTGCTTGTTTACTAAGAGAAGTCGGCTGTGCGTTACTTCTAAGATTTCACCGTCACTCTCCTTGCTGTTTGGCCGTTTCTCCCTTGTCACCAGGTGGCGCTTTTGGTTTCCCAGGGTCCGTCCTTTGGTCCCAAGACTGTTCATTTTACCGTATTTTTCTGCCAGAAATATGGACTTACTCTATTCTTATATACCACCACGTCACGACAATTAATTTAAGCTTCACAGTATGCTTCGAGGGAAGAAAAAGTATTTCAAATGGCCTCGTTCAAAAGCCTCTAAATTTAGAGCAACTCCTACGCTTTATATAAATGTAATGTCACATTGTTAACGACCCAAAAGATAGATTTTGAGACTTCACCTATTTATCACACTGCTTCTTGTGTATTTCAAAAGCTTTGCCTCACACTATTCCAGAAACGTGTTTGTACGCAAGTTGTGGACTTCCGGATTGCTAATCTCTTTAGTCATTTAAAATTCAGTAAAGGACGAATTCATTTCCATACCGTATAATACCCCGAACGGAGTCCGGTTCGGTGAAGGTAGAGACCTCATAAGAAAAGACATCTGGCCAGTTACTATATGATTTATTTATGTGGTATCTGAGTGATCTAGTAATAGTTCCGGGAAACGCCAAATTCGGCCTCGTTCCTAGATTTGTACCACACCCCCACCCTATCAATTAATGTGAAGGGGATTCTGTGTGCCTATCAAATCTCTTGAAACTTTATGCCTGCCGCGGCGCTAGGCTCGGCTATCACGCTCTGCGCGCCTAACTCGCCGCTAGCGTTCGATACCTCCTACGTACGTCTGATCCGTGACAAGGCATCAGCTTCCTGAGTCTGCTTCCTGGCACGGTACTGGGTAGTGTACTAAAATTCCTGCAATTTCAGACGAAACTTCATCATCCGTCCTTTACCGAGAACAGGTATTTGAGCGGCCTATGATCGGTGACTATTGTAAATTTTCTTCCCAGTACATAAGGTCGAAACTGCTTCACTGACCACACTATCGATAACAGCTCACGTTCAATAACAGGGTATGACTGTTCAGCCTTGCTAAGGGTCCGAGAGGGGTAGGCTATAGGTGCATCTGCCTGGCTCAAAACTGCTCCCAGAGCTTAATTATTGGCATCGACTGTGATTATAAATTCTTCCTCGAAGTCTGGATATTTTGAAACAGGTGGATTTACTATTGCTTCCTTCAGGGAACAAAATGCTTCTCCCTGCTCTTCTCCCCACTGGAATGCTATCCCTTTCTGCAGTAATTTGTGTAACGGCTTGGCTATATGGCCGAAGTTGCGGATAAAACGTCGATAATATCCGGTCAATCCCAGAAATCGTCGTAGTTGCTTCACCGTTGCAGGTTTTGGAAAATTTTGAACAGCTGCCACTTTATTCGGGTCATGCATTACGCCCTGATCCGTTAGCTGATGCCATAGATATGTGACTTCAGAACGTAGGAATTCAAATTTTGCCATTTGCAACTTTAAATTGTACATTCTGAGCCTTTCAAAGACTTCCGCAAGCCGGTCGGTATGTTCCTCCAGCGTTGCACTAAATACTATGACATCATCCAAATACGTCATTGCTATCTTAATCTCCAGACCCATCAAAACAATGGACATAAAGCGCTGGAACGTGGTTGGTCCATCAGTCAGACCCATACCAAACGCTTGAACTCCTAGTGTTATTTGGCGTGGTGAAAGCCGTCTAACCTCGATCTGTCTCCTCCATCAAAATTTGGTGGTACCCCTTTGCCAAGTCCAACGTAGAGAAATGAAAAGCTCTCCCCAGTCGGTCCAATATTTCCGATATTACTGGTAGTGGGAATACGCAATTTATCGTAATCTCGTTCAATTTCCTATAATTGAGGACAATTCTTCATTTCTGCCGACCGTCAGCATCTCTCTTCTTTGGTATAATTAAAAACGGAGCATTCCAGCCGCTAGTACTAGGGCAATGATATCTTCTTTCAATAGGCAATCTATTTCTCTCTGTAAATTCTGCTTTTGACTTTCAGGATTTCCATATTGCCGGCAGTTAATAATTTTCCCTCTAGCCTCAGGTTTAAGCGTTTTTCATGCTTTACCGTATTCTTGTAGGTCAGTGGCACTACCTCCAGATGGAACACATCGCAATAAGCCGCACACAGCTCTCTATGGCCCTTTGCTCCTCTTCATTCAAATGTTCTACCCTTAATCCATTAATCTCAGTTCAAATCCGTTCCATTTTCTTCTCCTTCTGCCGCGACTCCATTGTTCGCACTTTCCTTTCTTCAGCATATACACATGGGTTCATTAAGAATACTTCTATCTCTGTGGTATTCAATCCTTTATTAACGGTTACCAACGCTTCCGGCACACATAGTTCTTGTATCTTATGTTTCGGCACCACCATTATCTTCTGTGCTCGTTCTCCTTGATGTAATAACAACTGCACCACTTTTTCCTGCCATGACCCCACGTGCATTCTATTGTATTTCCGCCTGTTATCCTATAATTCTTCTAACTTTGAATTCGCCTTCAATCTCCTGTGACGCCTCCCGCACTACTTGACAGCTGGGTGGGTCCTCCCATAAGTCGACTGGCCACGCATTCTTCTTTCGTCTTCATCGGAATGTCGACTCCTTTAATCTGAAGCAGTCTCGTCCATAATCCCCTATAGCTTCCCACCTTTTAAATAGATCTCTCCCAAGAATTACATTATATGGTACGTCTATCTCTCTCGATACATATAACTTGTCTTCAACATCCAATTCTTCTTCTTGCCTGAAGGTTAGGCGAATTGTGCCATCTGTATGAATCGCTCCGCCGGCTATTCCTTTTAGCATTATTTTCTCCTCGCAGTTATTGTCCAGTGGTCTCCTCAAACACACCCTCTAGATCAAGCCTAATTAAACACCTCTGTAGACAAGTGGTTTTACCAGGTTGTGTTTGCTCTGTGCCCTTCGTAATTCTATAAACTCATTTTTATCACTGCAGTCTGTAGTATACACGTCTCATCACTGAGCATGGTGCGACCTCTCTGTCACAATCATTCTTAGTTTCCCTGACTCGTCTACGCCTTGCCCTGTTCAATATATGGACAAGCAACACAGTAGCTCTCTCCGTGCCCCATCTCTTGCATTTATGACACAGAGCTGGCATAGAAAGGTGGCATTCACCTCTGTGTCGAGACAAATTACATCTTCCACATAAATCCGGCTTCCAGAGGTTTCTCCCCCTCTTCCAATTAATTCTGGTTGACGTCCCGGTCCATCTCTCTACTGGTGTAATTTTATCTCTATTTCTCTTGTTTCTTCTGAATTTCATTTTTCTTTCCCAAGGCAGTGAACTTCCGAATTTTCGGAACGCCTTGAAAGCTATCCACGGTTATTGATATTTTGATTAAAAGTTTGAATCAAAGTTCTTTAAGCCACGGTCGCCAGGTTTAGGTACTACTGTTTCTCGTGTGTATTAAATGATAAGTTCACACACTTTAGAATGAACATCTACACAAAACTTTATTCATGTTGTAGCATATACGCTAAGACTGGATTCTAAATGTTGACATTAAGTGACAATTATCTTTGGTCAGCGGGCGCTGCCAAAGAGTAATATAAGTAATATTGTCTCTGGTATGAGAGAGGTAATCGCAGTAAGACAAAAGAAGCAAGGACTGTGTTAAGTTTACGAGAGGTTGTGTTATTTTTGGATATATGAGTTTGAATAAATGTCTCATGTTGATGGTGTTCTATATATGTGTGGTTTTTCTTGGTTTAGCAAATATTAATTTCAATTTAATGCATTACATTAATATGCAACAACTGCCGAATTAAATAAAAAGGAATGATCGGCAGTTTATAACATGGCTTGCCTAATAAGGTTGAATAGAATAATATAGCCTTGTTATATTTGGCGACCCTGGACCAGAATTTATGGGTGTACTACTAATGAGCATAGCACCCTAAACGATTGGAATCTTCTGATGACGCAGTGGCAGCGGCGAGTTCCAGATTTTCATTCTACGCAGCGCGGCAAGTAGAGAACATTCCATTTATAAGTTCTGAGGTGGCAGTAATCATCAGTCATATAAAGAAAAAAGAAAAGAAAAGTAATTAAAATTTGAACACTGAGTGAATGACGTACAGTAAAGAACTTGAAACTGAAGCAGTGATTGTTATTGAGACTGTCTTTCTTCAGTAGTAAATCATTTATTATTTTGATAAGGAGTGAGTAGTGTATAATAAAGAAGTTAAATATGAAGCAGTGATTTTTGCTGTGGGGATTGGCTCTCCTGGGTAGTAAAACTTTTGTTGTTGCTTGTAATATATGTATTATATATAATAATTGTATGAAATTTGCTAGAATGAGTGCCGAAAAGAGTACAGACCTAAAGAGTATGGACCCTGAATTGATATTAAATGCCATCCGAGGATTTGAACAGAGCCAAGAAAAAACCAGACAAGACATCCGAAGATTTGAAGAGAGCCAAGAAAAAACCAGACAAGGATTTGAACAGAGCCAAGAAAAAACCAGACAAGACATCCGAAGATTTGAACAGAGCCAAGAAAAAACCAGACAAACATTTGAACAGAGCCAAGAAAAAACCAGACAAGTCATCGGAATAATTAATGAAAAAATCACGCAAGTTATACAAAGTAGTCAAGAATCTGAGAAAAGGATTACGGATAGTATTAATCAGAATATTAAAAGGACAGAAGAATTGATAGTAAGTGTGTCTGGAAGAAATTTGATGGTGGAAAAGGAGTCAGAAAAAGAACTGAAAACAATGAAGGAGGATACCATTGAAATCAAGAAACTTATGGAGCAAGATGTCGTTGTTTTAATGGATCACTATATGGAAGAAAAGGAGAAAACTATTGTTGAAACTGTAGAAGTGTCATTAAATAAAAAAATAGAAGAAAGTCAGAAAAATGTGGAAAATAAAATGGAAGAAATTTTTGAAGGCCAAGTACGAAGTTATGTAGAAGCTGTTGAAGAAAAAATGAGTATAGCAGAAGCACGAAAAGAGTCGTTAAAAGAGACATTCGAGGAAGAAGAATTAGCAGATAATGATAGCGAGCTACCGTTAAGTATTAACGAAAGTGAAGAAATTGAAAATGTTCCTAGCATCTATGGAGAAGAGTACGAATGCAGAAGTAGTGAGAATGAATATGAAGAAAATGATGAAAGTGAAATAAGAATGTTTTTTATAAGGAGTTATGACGAAGAAAAAGATGAAAATGTATTGCAGATGGGAACCGAAGAAAAGAATATTGTACCAGGTCCAGGTAGCAATAAAAGAACGAATGTATTTTTCCGGCACGGTAATACAGAAGCCGCTACATATGTTTCTTTTGTCAGGAAAGATGAGAAGGGATCGATGGAAGTATTGTTGCAGGACACAATCGATGACGGCCGACACCGAATTACTTCAAATTATTTGAGAAAAGAGTACCCACCTGATATAAGTACAAGAGAAGTAGTTGAATGGTCTCATGAAAAGGAAAACTGGAAAACAAGAAAGAAATTACATGAAGGGCTGGAGGAATATATAAAAGTGGCAGAAAGGAATTGGAAGAGGCGGAAGAAAAAGCTACGGTAGAACTACGTGTATGCAAGGAGCTTATCGGGGGCAAGTATTTCCATTATCGATTCGTTTGTAGAATTTATTTTTGGTGAAAACTAGACAAAATTCTTGCGAAATAAATGCAGAGATTAAAAAATTCTTTAAAATATATCACGGACCTTTTAAGATTGTTGTTAAGCCAAATGCGAGCGCCTATTTGCTTGCTTATGCCAAATCTAATAAAATATTAGGATTAAGAAATGTGATCGATTTAAAATTGTATAGAACAAAGGACTGAAAAGATAAAATGTTAGGTAATTGTCAAAGTAATATTGTATTGATCTTAAAACAGAATAGTATCATAAAAGAAACATGAAAAGCAATCCAATGGTTCATAGTAATATGTAATGTTATTGTTAACGCCTTGTTGTGATGAAAAAAGTAGCATGATAAATGTAATGGTTAAGTCTGAAATTTGATCATGTTTAATTTAAACTGAGTGTACATGTCTGGGCGAACGAACAATAATAGAATTGGACGCTATATAGTGCATATGATGCCAGATTTAGTGACAAGCAAAATTGTAAATAGTAAACTGATATAAACTGTGAAAATACCTTGGATTTTTAATCGAAATTATTAGCATAGTGTGCCATTGCAAACTAAATTTGAGAAGAACTGTTGGACATTGTATTCAAGGAGAAAATGTTGTCATCCATTGTGTAGTTCAATAACTTCTCGGCAAATTAAAAATTGTGCTAAATTTATTAATCTGCCTCGAAGTGGGGGCAGGTGTAGCATATACGCTAAGACTGGATTCTAAGTGTTGACATTAAGTAACAATTATCTTTGGTCAGCGGGCGCTGCCAAAGAGTAATATAAGTAATATTGTCTCTGGTATGTGAGAGGTAATCGCAGTAAGACAAAAGAAGCAAGGACTGTGTTAAGTTTACGAGAGGTTGTGTTATTTTTGGATATATGAGTTTGAATAAATGTCTCATGTTGATGGTGTTCTATATATGTGTGGTTTTTCTTGGTTTAGCAAATATTAATTTCACTTTAATGCATTACATTAATATGCAACAACTGCCGAATTAAATAAAAAGGAATGATCGGCAGTTTATAACATGGCTTGCCTAGTAAGGTTGAATAGAATAATATAGCCTTGTTATAATGTTCATAAACTTATGCATTCACACCGACGGAAAGTACCACCACCAAATTAATATTTAAACAAGGAATCAGACTCATTTTCCGAAAATTGCATACTCGTGGGATAAGAGAGATTGAACTTCAAAAACTCCCACGTTCTCTATCATCCTCTTAACACATCCACAGTCACTTGCAATCACAGCACTCCATTCAAAGCAGTGAATTCAACACATTACTAGTTTACATTATCCACTTCACCGAGTTTTTCACAATTTCTACCATTAAAACCGAAATGTTCCCGCGTCAGAACTTCACTTGACGACGGTCAAAGATTCACTCTCTCATACAAAGACAACATCACATTCACTCACGGCGCCGGCCACAGATATTACTGTATGGCTCAGCCGTATGTTATGTTACAGCCTCTGCACTCTCTCGCGTTGTGCACAGATTTCATATACAGTTGGCAACGTTGGCACTCACTCGCTGCGTGGTCTTCCCGAGCACTTACCAAACTTTATACGTCGTTTCACATCTCCACTCCATCCTTCGTCAATATCTCGGTACACCCGCTTGTCTGTCGCCGATAATATTTCTGCTTCCTCGGCCTAAGATATTTCGACGACTGTGGGTAATTCTATATCCTCCCCTCTCACTCTCACCACCGCAATGATCCGTTCGTTGACCAACTATTTTACAAATACACCCCTCCCAAGGGTATAGATTAACTTGAGCGTCCCAGCTATTTTATTTTGCTGCATTGAGTTCTTCGCCGCTTCTCTAAATTCGTGCAACATTCCGTCAAGTCCGCTAGCCCAAGCTGCAAACGTCTTCCCCGTTTTCTGACTACTAGCAAAGAGACAAATCGCGTAATGGTCCAATGTTCTCTTTAGTTGGTAATTCTTTACTATAATGGTTCTTACATCCTTTCACTTTTTCGTACATTCCCTAACCAACAATTTATTTCTTGCGCCGCCACCTATTCGCGTTTATAAAAACTTCAGTAAATCATCATGGTCATCTACATGCACTAATTCAAACGCAGTGTCACAGTTATCCAGAAACTCCGACAAGGACTCCTTGTCACCACTAAATGACTGAGGTATCAACTTTAATGCTTCTGTTAAGCTCACAAATTACTTTTTCGCTTCACCCCCCTCTTCACTCTCACTTACTGCTCTCGTTGCAGGCATGACTTTTTGCTTTGCGTGCTCTTACTTAATTGCGTCCTGATACGGCACCGTCTGGGTCGGCCACCGCTGCTGGCTCGATGCTGACGCAGCTCTACAGGCAGCTACTACGTTGCACCAACGGTCTCCGCTGTGCTGAATACCGCAACAATGGCTGCTTTTATAATGTAACGCTGTCGCCACATTCTAATGTGCATTTTTTATTATATAAATCATAACTTTAGAGTAATTTTCATAAATCTTGGGCGACCACCTAGATATTTTTTTTAGTAATTTCCTAAAGTACGCAAGATTCCAAGTGAGGACTGTAATGCAATTGTGAACATTCAGTGTATCTAGTTGCAACGAATATTAAAGAATTATTGAGCTGTGTAGGCTTGAAGCTAATCGTGGCCTTGCCGAGCCACGGCGACAGGAAGTCGGAGATAAAGGGTTTTGCCGGACAACACTGGTTTCACCTTGGGGTGCGCAGTCAACAACAGGCCACTGCCCCGGTGCGAAAAACCCGCCACCCGAATACAATGTCACCCAACGAACTTAGCCGAGCATTCCCGACCTCTGTAATACACACGTTGTAACATATACGCTAAGACTAGTTTTTAGTATTAATTTTAACTGACAATAATCTTTGGTCAGCGGGCGCATCCAAAGAAAAATATATATAGTAAGAGACATAGAGGAAGGAAATACATAGAGGAGAAGTGACGTTAAATCTGTGAAGCAGGCTCTAAAAACTCGCGCATGCGCAGTGGCGGCAGCGGCGTTATCGTGATCCCAAATAATTGTGTTAGAAGCTCTGATTATTTCATTTTGTAATGTGTATAAGTGTTTTATAATGCCATCTTGCGTTGCATATGGTTGCACAAATAGGCAAGAGAGGCAAGAACCTAGAAAATCATTTCATAAGTAAGTTGAATTCCAATTATCGTTGTTGAAGTTGGCGGTAGGTTTTGCAAACTTCGGTGCCTGTCTATAAATATTTAGTCATAGCTCTCAATGGGATGACTTTGTTCTCAAATTTTTGTTGGTGTATTGTAGAAAATCAACATACCTTGCTGTTTTGCACATAATAGACTAGTATTACTTTTTAACGAGTGTTGCAAATGAGATTTAAAGGGGTGTGTTTTACATCGCGATTCAGTGAATTTAATATTTCGCTTTCTTTTATCACGTTGCAGTTTATACTGACAGTGTATGATGAAATTAAATGTGTTAAATTATGCTATGCAATCTAGGAATCTTGATGAAGCAAACGATGTTGTTACTGCAAATACAGTTTGCGATTCAAATACGCGTGTGTGGGTATGTCTACATAGTTTGATTCTGTAGCGCCAATTTAATGGAGATTGTGGTTAGGTCTAAATGCAGTCTGTACCAGAATGGTTTTGTTGTTCCATGAGGGACATATAATTTATCTATTACTGTCAGTAATTTCATGAGAACCAAGTTAGTGACAAAACGTGAATCGCGATATAAACTGCTTCCAGGTATTCCCAATTAAGCTTACAATGTATGATAACTATTTTTATTCTGATCTAGGCCGCATTTCAACCTAACCACAAGTGGTAGTAAAAAAACAGAAATATCCATTTTGCATGTCCACCATTGTGGTTTTGGCAGAATTAATTTTTGATCCTGGCTGAATATCAACCCAATCCTAGAATGTCCCGAAAACTAAGCAAGATATCGAAACATTTGATTCTTTATTTTCGATTTTTCTCGAGGTGTTATATAAGAATAGATCATTAAATTTGACTTTTGCGAAATTTTTCTTATGCATTTCAAGACACCTCACTTTTTATACTAGGTGAGATATCGATTTTTTTTATTTTTTATTTGTCTCATCGAGTTACATAATAATCCATCACCAGATTGCGGCGTTACATTTATCCTAGAGTACCCTTGAGGTTTTTGTACATATGCCCCGTGTCTGTATGGGTTCGGCCTAGCCCCCCCACTCCTCCTCCGCCCAGCTACACTTCAATGCGTGGTGAAGGTCTCTTGCGTCGTCTCCATATATTTCCTTCCTCCACGGTAAGAGAGAGATGTGTGTGATCGTTGAGAAACAATGAGAGCACGGACTGTATTAAGATTGCGAGAGGTGATTATTATTTTGGTTTTGTATAAACTATTCATGTTGATGGTGTATATGTGTGGTTTTTTCTTGTTATTAAACATCATATTCAACTAAATGCTTTACATTAATAAGCACAACTGCCAAAATAAATAAAAGGCATCATCGGCAGGTTATAACCTGGCTTTCCTGGTGAGGTTGAAAAGAATATAGCCGAGTTATATTTGACGACCCAGTACCAGAATTAACGGGTGTTATTTACTGCTAATGAGCATAGCACCCTAATCGACTGGACTTATGATGACGCAGTGGCAGCGGCGAGTTCCAGATTTTCATTCAGCGGCAAGTAGAGAACATTCATTTATAAGTTCTGAGGTGGCAGTAATTATCAGTCACATAAAGAAAAAAGAAAAGAAAAGTAATTAAAATTTGGAAAATTTGGAAATAACGTACAGTAAAGAACTTGAAACTGAAGCAGTGATTATTATTGAGACTGTCTTTCTTCAGTGTAAATTAGTTATTTTTTGATAAGTAATGAGTAGTGTATAGTAAAGAAGTTAAATATGGAGCAGTGATTTTTGAGTAGTAACACTTTTGTTGTTGCTTGTAATATATGTATTATATATAATAATTGTATGACACTAGCTAGAATGGGCGCTGAAGGTAATTTGGGATAATTTGAAGGTAGTGTTTCCGAAAGAGAGATGGGAAGTTCAGAAATAGTAAGTTTTGATGACAGCTATGTAAATTTAATGGGAGTCTTTGGCGACAACAATCTTATTCAAAACGAATCCTTTGATAGTTCTATTATTAGCGGGAGTAAAGTTAAGCTTTCCGGTTATGTTGCAAATAGTAAACTTCATAATAATACTGAAAATAATTAATTAATTAATGAAGAGAATAATGTTAATGGGGGGCAAAATTTGAGAGAGAGTGCAGTTTCACCAAAGCCAGATCGACCGAACGATATTCGAGAAATGAGTACGGATCTTGAATTGATATTCAATGCCATAACGCAAACCAGACAAGACATCCGACGATTTGAACAGAGCCAAGAAAAAACGAGACAAGACATCCGAGGATTTCAACAGAGCCAAGAAAAAACCAGACAAGACATAATTAATGAAAAAATCACGGAAGTTATACAAAGGAGTCAAGAATCTGTGAAAAGGATTACGGAAAGTATTAATCAGAATAAATATTAAAAGGACCTAAGAAATGATAGTGTGTATGGAAGAATTTTGAAGGTGGAGAAGCAGACAGAAAAAGAACTGAAAAAATGAGTGGAGCGGAAGATCGGAACAAGTCGTTAAAAGATATATTCGAGGAAGAACAATTAGCAGATAATGATAGCGAGCTAACTTTAAGTATTAAAGAAAGTGAAAATGTTCCTAGCAGCGATGGGGAAGAGTACGAATGCAGAAGTAGTGAGAATGAATATGAAGAAAATGATGAAAGTGGAATGAGAATGTTTTTCATAAGGAGTTATGACGAAGAAGAAGATGAAAATGTATTGCAGATGGGAACCGAAGAAAAGAATATTGTATCAGGTAGCTATAAAAGAACGAATGTATTTTTCCGGCACGGTAATACAGACGCCGCTACATATGTTTCTTTTGACGGGAAAGATGAAAGGGGAGCGATCTAAATATTGTTGCAGGACACAACCGACGACGGCCGACACCAAATTGCTTCAAATTATTTGAGAAAAGAGTACCCACCTGATATAAATACAAGAGAAGTAGTTGAATGGTCCCATGAAAAGGAAAACTGGAAAACAAGAAAGAGATAACATGAAGGACTGGAAGAGTATGAAAAAGCGGCAGAAAGAAATTGGAAGAGGCGGAAGAAAAATCTACGGTAGAACGATGTGTATGCAAGAAGCTTAAATGTCACTCACTGGGGCAAGTATTTCCATTATCGATTCGTTTTCGGAGATATTTTTTTGGTGAAAACTAGACAAAAGTCTTGCGAAATAAATTCAGAGATTAAGAAATTCTTCAAAATCTATCACGGACCTTTTGAGATTGTTGTTAAGCCAAACGCGAGCGCCTATTTGCTTGCTTATCCCAAATCTAATAAAATACTAGGATTGAGAAATGTAGTCGATTTAAAATTGTATAGAACAAAGGACTAAAAAGATAAAATGTTAAGAAATTGACAAAGTAATATTGTATTGATCTTAAAACAGAATAGTATCATAAAAGAAACATGAAAAGTAATCCAATGGTTCATATTAATATTTAATTTTATTATTAACGCCTTGTTGTGACGAAAAAGTAGCATGATAAATGTAATGGTTAAGACTGATATTTGAGCATGTTTAATCTGAACTGAGTGTACGTGTCAGGGCGAACGAACAAAAATAGAATTGGACGCTATATAGTGCCTATGATGCCAGATTTAGTGACAAGCAAAAATGTAAATAGTGAACTGATATAGACTGTGAAAATACTTTGGATTTTTAATCGAAATTATTAGGATTGTGTGGAAAAAGTAAGGACATTGCAAGGTAAATTTGAGAACAACTGTTGGACATAGTATTCAAGGAGAAATGGTGTCATCTATTAGGTAGGTCAGTAACTTCTGGGCAAATTAAAAATTGTGCTAAATTCATTAATCTGCCTCGAAGTGGGGGCAGGTGTAGCACATACGCTAAGACTAGATTCTAAGTGTTGCCTGTAAGTGACAATAATCTTTTGTCAGCGGGCGCTGTCAAAGAATAATACAACCATGGAGGAAGGAAATATACGGAGACGACGCAAGAAACCTTCACCACGCATTGAAGTGAAGCAGGGTGGAGGAGGAGTGGAGGGGATGGCCGGAGTGGGAGAGGGGGGGCATGGCCGCTTCCATACAGACATGGGTAATATGTACAAAAACTCACGTGGACTCTAGGATAAACGTGAGGCCGCAATCTGGTGATGGATTATTATGTAACTCGATGAACAAAGGAAAAATGAAGATTTTTTTTTTTTTTTTTTTTTTTTTTTTGATATCCTGCTTAGTTTTCGAGATATTCTGTCTCAAATGTGAAATGGTTTTGGTTGAAATTCAGAAGAAAAAAATTGGTCAAAGTCAAATTTGATGATGGATTCTTATTTAAAAAGACGAGACAAATTAAAAATAAAGTATAAACATTTTTGATATCTCACCTAGTTCTCGAGATATACCGTATCAAATGTGAGGTGTCTTGAGTTGAAATTGAGAAGAAACATTTCGCAAAAGTCAAATTTACATCGTAAGCTTAATTGGAAATGTCTGGAAGTAGTTTCCATAGCGATATACGTTTTGTCACTAACTTGGTTCTCATGAAATTACTAACAGTAATAGATAAATTCTATGTCCCTCGTGGAACAACAAAACCATTCTGGTACAGACTGCATTTAGACCTCCACAATCTCCATTAAATTGTGGCTATAGAATCAAACTATGTAGACATACCCACACACGCGTATTTGATTCGCAAACTGTATTTGCAGTAACAATATCGTTTGCTTCATCAAGATTCCTAGATTGCATAGCATAATTTAACACATTTAATTTCACCATACACTGTCAGCATAAACTGCAACGTGATAAAAGAAAGCGAAATACTAAATTCACTGAATCGCGATGTAAAACACACCCCTTTAAATCTCATTTTCAACACTCGTTAAAAATAATGCTAGTCTATTATGTGCAAAATAGCAAGGTATGCTGATTTTCTATACTACACCAACAAAAATTTGAGAACAAAGTCATCCCGTTGAGAGCTATGACTAAAGATTTATAGACAGGCAGCGAAGTTTGCAATTCGTACCGCCCACTTCAACAACGATCATTAGAATTCAACTTACTTATGAAATGATTTTCTAGGTTCTTTCCTGTCTGGCGTATTTGTGCAACCGTACGCAACACATGATGGCATTATAAAACACTTATACACATTACAAATTGAAATAATCACTGCATCTAACACAATGTCAACATCGTAATTGTTTGGAAGCGCAATATCGCCGCTGCCACCACTGCGCATGCGCGAGAGTTTAGAGCCTTCTTCACCGATTTAACGTCACTTCTCCTCCATATATTTCCTTCCTCCATGAATACAACTAGTAAGAGAAAGGTGTGTAATCGCTGTGAGACAAAAGAGAGCACGGACTGTGTTAAGCTTGCTAGAGATTTTGTTATTTTGGTTATCTGGTTTTAAATAAACGTTTCATGTTATTGGTGTACCATATATGTGTGGTTTTTCTTGTTTTATTAAATATTATGTTCACCTAAATGCATTACATTAATATGCACAACTGCCGAAGGCATCATCGGCAGTTTATAACCTGGCTTTCCTGGTGAGGTTGAATAAAATATAGCCGGGTTATAGCTGGTATAAGGTAAACTCGTCGAAATTATATTTTTATAAAATACATTGCATCAAGATAAATAAATAAAATTATGGGCAGAAAGATTTAAACATAAATTATAATAAAAAAAACACAGTCTTAGAATACAGAGGATAGATTTTGGGGAATTATGATGAGAAACTCAAATAGCAAGAACTTATTTAAATAAGAAAGAAGTTTCTCTCGGCGTCAGAAGATGGCGACAGTGTATGTTATCGCTGAAATATCCTGTGATAACAGTTTCTTAAATCAGCTCGTTAACCGAGAACATTTAATAAAAACAACTTATTGCAATAATAATAAAGATATGAAACCTCTGCAGTGCACACACTTTCTCCAATATGAGATTTCAAACTAAAAAAAAAAAAAAACATTTCTAATCCTTGTATTTTTATTAAGTCGTAAGGCATAAATTTCTAGGTAAACTTTTCTTCTTTAAAAAGCTTAGTATTTTGATAATTACTTCTCAATATATATACTTTTATGAATTGGTTTATAATAGAACTCCGAGCGTGTGGTAACGCTCTGCCCTCGCGTTCGGGAGGACACGCGTTCGAATCCCCTTTCGGCCATCCAGATATGGGTTTTCCCAAATCACTCCAGGTGAATGCCGCGATTGTTGCTTCAACAAGCCTTGGCTGAATTCCTTCCGGTTCATTGTTCCAAATCGCTTCCCGCCTCAAATGATCTCTACGTTAACGAGGTATAAAGCCAGAAGCAGGGAAGGGGGGGGGAATTAGAACATACTAAATTGCTTACATCTATTTCCCATATATACATTTTCAGTAGCAGAAAGAAAGGTAACTTTCACAAAACTCAAATTTCTAAAGATTTTATAGATAATAAATTTTTTCATAGATAAATGAAAGATTATCTGGTTAGCAACTCTTTCTATTACATCCAAGAATTTGACACAAGTAATAACTATTCATTCAAACATTATAATCTTTAAAATTTGTTTGTTTTTAGTATATAATGGTCTATGTTTATGGCTATTATGTATCTTTTTTTTTTTTTTTTTTTTTTTTTTTATTTATTTATTTGACCTTAGGTCTTGAAAGACCATACAGTCAGCCTGGTAACAAGTAACAAGGTAATAATAATAATAGTATGTAAAAATATGCATATATATAAATACATTAAATATGTAGGTCACTGTCTTTGATATAATCCTTGATGATACAATAGATTCTGTTATTATTTGTAGCGAGTAGTACTGCAATGTTAGTTGGAAATGGCTGCTGTGCTCGCACAAGAGACTTGATGAATTTTGATTGCTGGTGTTGAAAATTGGAACAGTTGAAAAATAAGTGATTAAGGTCCTGTATTTCCTGTTCGTTGCATGTGCAGTAAGGTGTATTTACCGCCTTGATGCGAAAAAGATGACTACGGAAGGCGCCGTGGTGGAATCTCATACGAATAATAGAAGTAATGTACCGTCGTTGAGTATTCCATCTTGAAAACCAAGGTTTTCGTGGAGGGTAGGTCTGAACTAGAGCGTACTGTCGGCCTCTGTTTTGTTTAGATTCATTCCAGCTCCTCGTCCATTGGTGGTATGCATTGCTGACCATTGTTGCATGATAATCAGTTGTATTGCTGGGTGTTATTAAGCTTCGGCCCGAGCTACATGCCTCCTTGGCTAACATATCTACGTACTGGTTATGCCTAATTCCAGAGTGCGCGGGTATCCAGATATAATTAACAGTGCAACCGCGTTGATTAAGTTCTACAGTCTGTTGAACTATGCTTATGTTGTGTGCATTAGTTCGCTGGAGTATAAGGGGTACGGCCAAGGAGCGAAGAACACTAAGTGAATCAGTGAGTATTAGTACACTTCGCCGTAAAAATCTTCTGGCGTATATAAGAGCCTGATTGATGGCAATGGCTTCCGCCGAGTAGATTGGTAGGTGACCTGGTAGGCGGAACCTCTGAGCGTGTTGTGTCTCGGGGCAGTAGAATGCACAGCCTACCCTACCTGTCAAAGGTATCTTTGACCCATCGGTGTATATCTGAACTGAAGATGGCCATCTAACAGATAAATATTCCTGACAAAGTTGTTGAACTGGTTGACAAGGCTGTGTATACACCGGTAGGCAGCTTACTGCCAAAGGGGTCACACATTGTTGGTAAGGTATGTCGTATATAGTCGTCATTTCCTGTTGCTGGAGGTCAGGGAGGAGTGTTGATAGGTACTCAAGACTTTGCAGCAGTGGATACCTTTGGACAAATAGACACCGACCTCTCTTTTTCACTAGCTGTTGTAGGTTGATAAGATGCCGGAGAACTGGTGAATTTATGGAATAATGCACACCACAGTCTCAGGCTTGGTTTAGAGGTGAACTAGGGGCCAGCCTTGTTTATGGATTTGATTCAGCTGTCATATGCTGTATGAAAATATCTGTTGAAGAGTGTTAAAAATTTAAGATTAGATGTCATGAGGTAAATTTGTATTATCCTTATTAACCTTTTCCTGCATGAATTTGGAACTGTAGAACGAGACCCACATTTTGGTATAAAATACAGACATTGTTAGGGGAACAAAATAACGCAACTAATTTTGTTTGTGGAAATTACCGCAGGATACAGACGAGCTGGATTCTTATTCATTGGAAGATAAGAAGATGGTGAAGAGAGTGCTGGTAATATTCAAGGCATATTCTGGTGATGAGGCTGAAAACAATATTGGTTCAAGAATTAAGAGCAGTGCATTGAAGAGAAAAGATTGCCATGACCTCCAGCTGGCATTTGATAAAAGACATTTTGAATCATATTTTTTTATATAGATAAGAGATTTAACGAATTAAATAGCCTTTTGGAGGGGGAATGAAGAATAATTTATCAAACTATTGAAAGAATTTAAAATTAAAACTAATAAAGTGCTAAAATCTGCAGGTGGAGAAGTTACACAAAAAGAATTTAAGATAAAAAAAATAACCAGGAATGGGGAAATATTCATTCATTTATTTTAATTGGGTTCGTATATTATGGAAGTACATAAATTTGTGTAATGGCGGGTCAAGACCATGGAGGAAGGAAATATATGGAGGAGAAGTGACGTTAAATTGGTGAAGCAGGCTCGCGCATGCGCAGTGGCGGCAGCAGCGATATTGCGCTTCCAAACAATTTTGATGTTCCCAGTGTATCCCGAAAACTAAGCAAGATATCGAAAAATTTTATTCTTTATTTTCGATTTTTTTCGTCGTGTTACATTAGAATCCATCATCAAAATTGACTTTTTCGAAATGTTTCTTCTGTATTTCAACTCAAGACACCTCACTTTTGAGACAGTATATCTCGAGAACTAGGCGAGATATAGAAAAATTTTATTCTTTATTTTTTATTTTTCTCGTCTTTTTAAATAATAATCAATCATCAAATTTGACCAATTTTTTTCTTCTGAATTTCAACCAAAAACATCTCACTTTTAAGACGGAATATCTCGAAAACTAAGCAGGATATCAAAAAAATTTATTCCTCATTTTTTATTTGTCTCATCGAGTTACATAATAATCCATCAGCAGATTCCAGCGTTACGTTTATCCTAGAGTCCCCTTTAGCTTTTTGTACATATACCCCGTGTCTGTATGGATGCGGCCTAGCCCTCCCACTCCTCCTGCACCCAGAGTCACTTCAACGCGTGGTGAAGGTCTCTTGCGTCGTCTCCATATATTTCTTTCCTCCATGGTACGAATACGTTCATTGTATTGCGATCTAAATTTGACGTACTGGAAATATTTACATGTATCTGATATAATTACATCAGTATCAAAAGCAACTAATAGTTAATATATTAATTTAAGCACAGTACATACCTGTATTTCAGTGTTTTGGCAAATCATACATTCTAGTATATCATAACAGTGATTTAAAATATCTACATTGGATATAAAAAAATTGTAAGACCGTCAAGCGCAACCCCTCTGCGGACCCCCTACCCAGCCCGCAGCCGCCCGGTGGTGGTCGATGCGAGGCGTGTGGCGGTGGTGCCAGCTGAGGCAACTGCCCCTGGACGCAGCGACCCTAGAGCCCTACGGCTGGGCATTGCACGCAGCTCCCTGCCACACGGCCCCACGACCACAGCGACAGCTGCGACAGCGGCAACAGCTGCGCAGACGGCGCAGCGAACACCACCGCGGTCTCCAGACACGACGGGAACAGCAGGCGGGCGAACCGGAACCCCTGCCTAGACAGCGATCTCTAGTGAGGTGACGCACGCGTCATCACACCAGAGACTCGCTGGCCAGACGGAGGCCCCGACGCTTGTGCTCGCTGTCCCGTCCGAGTCTGGAGTCTGCTCTCGCCCTGTGGGACGCCTCCTTTTATAACCTGCCAACAATAGGCGGGACCATTTCCTAGGAAACGCTCTGTGTTGCGCTGGAAATTGATTCGTTTCCACAGAAACATTGTTACGGCAGGCTTCCAAATTCGGTACGGAGTATACCTTTTATACGAGAACGTGAAATGAGCTACATCAGAGATAATGATAAAGATAGTTGCAGCTGATCAATTTTCATCGTAGAAATTACAGTAAGACCATTATTGTTGGTACCATTATTTTTTAAACTGAAACGAAGGTTCTAAACTGCATCGGCTGTCATCAAAGGCTGACGTTTTGAGAGACGCCATACTCCGAAGCCTGCTGCACGTATTTTAAGGTAACAACTGTGATTTATTTATTTATTTTGTGTCGGAAACGTACATAGTTACACAATAAAAGGCATAAAATTCTACTACACCACAGTCGACCAATTCCAGTGAATTTTCTGAGGCCTCATATTATACTTCTTCCGTGCAGGACACAGCAGCATGTGTTGAACACTCTGATCTTCTCCACAGTCGCTCTTGATGTTATCGAACTCAGCATAAGTCCACCTTGGAAGGTTACGACAACAGTAATTGAAATAACAGATGAGGTGTGAGAGTCAAACCACATTCTACAGGTTCCATACCTTTGTTGTAAATTTCTAGTCGATTGAGCTCTGTTCCTGTTCTGGAATTTTAGGGCACTGCACCACTTTCGGAACCATGCGTAATTGTTTCTAACCTTTTGAAATTTGGTTTAATTGCTTCGTCAATATGTCCTCTTCACGTTTTGCCCTCTTGTTTTGCGGAAAATCGCCAGGAATTTAATTAAAAATACCGAAATGTGGGAGGCTGCGCAACAACGAAACGCTATCAGCACTGCAAAAATAACTTAATTATCGGTACAGGAATCATATCAACCTAAAGTTTCGTTTTGTCATAGAGGTCTACCAAGAGAATTTTTTTTTTTTTTTTTTCACGAAATTTCGCTCTGCGGCTTTCATCAATGAAATGGCGTAATTGTTTACAACAAAAGCAATCGATAGCTCGTTTCAGTATAAGATGTCAGGCATCACCGTATTACAAGTCGGATAAATATTGTTTATTTGTTAATTTGGTGCGACTTTTTACAGTGAAGAAAAGCTGAAACGGCAAGAAAACATTATAACAGAGATGGCGCTGCCGTAAGGCAGCAGGTAGGAACTATACCCTGTGAAACCACAACCTTCTATTCACACCTATTCTGCATGTATTCATTTTCTAATCATACAGTTTAAATTTATGACATTCCATGATATATTGGTACTACTTACTTAATCTTTTACTTAAAATCTTCAATACGAGTAGTTTTGCCATAAAGTGTTATTGCTTATTGTTAATTCAAACAATTTTTGATTTGTGCCATCCTTTCTCTTGTTCCTTCATGGACCTTTTTTGGTTACTTTGAAGTCATTAGCTTGAAATTTCTTTCAATTATTTAAGTCTGATAGATTGTAATTATCTGAAGTTCCCTTTTGACCTAGAGTTAAGATTAATCATTGTACGGAATAAACTGATGTTTCCTCCGATTTGAAGTATTTCATCTCTGGACAAAAAATTTACTCTGACAAACGCGGGAGTATTGACTATTGATGTTTATTATGTAACTTTGTAGTATGAGGGGATTAAGAAGGGGATATAGATTCCGACTAAGGTTTAGTTATGAGAGGTTTCTAACTATTTACACAACTAGCGGACAAGTTTGCAAAAAGATAAAGAGACTGTGAGATTTAATTATACCTTGGATTTTACAAGTAAGATTGTTAGCAAGCCGACGATGATTTTTAATGATTGGTGAATATATGAACGCATCACATTTTTGAATTTGTTTTTATTTTGTTGTTGCTGCTGTCGGAATGGCATATTATCCAGCGGCGGTTAGAAATATAGGTCAGAGCGAAACGTGTTTCTCTCTAAAATCAGTTTTTTTTATGTGTATCGTTCATAAATTATTGTTTATCTTGCAGGTGTTTCGAGTTTTAGATATTCACTTTGTCAATTTAGATTCATTAAGATGTCAACACAGAATGAAGGTAAACCAATTGAGACTGCCATTCGACAAAAGCTGACCGAGAACTTGCAGCCAGTACATCTCACAATTGTAAATGAATCACATATGCATAATGTTCCGAAAGGATCAGAAACACATTTCAAGGTGGTAGTCGTATCAGACAAATTCGATATGCAGCCTCTAATAAATGTAAGTTTTACTAATATGTTAAATTTAATGTGTCTATATTACTATTTTATACCGCTAAAATTAAATAATTATAGTGGACCATTTGCTGTTGTAGCATTTGCATGCATATCTTCGAATTCGTCGTGGGGGATTTTAAAACACATGAAGAATTGTATTATTGTTTTAAACAGAAGCTAGTCCATTATTCTAGGACGGATAAAATAATTTATGTAGTGAAAACAAGGCCCATTCACAATGTCTGGGACAGGAGTAGGATTTGTTTTGATCTGAAACTTGTTTCACATGTCCCCAAATTTTTTCTTACCATGCCCCCCTCCTCTCTCCTTTTGCTGTCAAAACCCACTCTCTGCTGTCAATTTTATTATTGAAAAGATAAATTACTACTGCTCCCTACTAACAGTGACATCTTGTAGAGAATTACTAAGTATCTATGTGATGTTATAATAAAGTTTTCAATTCTAAAAGGTGGGGAAGGAGACATACAAGTACTTAGTACTTCCAATGAAGAGCTAGAGTATTGTCTACCCAGGTGGAAAATCTTTCCTGCACTCTGCAATCTCCCCCTGACAAGTCTTTGTGTGGCCTTTTTGGGAGGTAGCCTGTACTTAAGATGTATTATGTGAGAAAATGTTTGTAGGTGGGAGTAGGGATACTTGAGCCACTTTTCAAATAAACATATTTGTAGCTTTTATCTAGCAGTTACTAGATTTATATATATATATATATATATAATGTGTTTGGAGAAATAATATTTCTTAGTTTCCAAAATATAAAAACAATGAAAAGTTTTTCATTATGGTCTAAAATACTCTATTTCATTTGCAATATGGTTCAAGTATCCGCATGATAGGATTACTTGAGACTTGTTGGAATTTTATATATATATATTATATATCTTTAATAACTTGCACTAATACTATGTGCTAACATAGTTACATATTGTTAAATTCAACTTTTAATATAAAAGCATACATAGTAACATTTAAGCAGAAATCTAATCCTACTTGAATATTTTATATTTTCATGAAGTATTATTAATTTACACTAAGTTATTTAAAAATACCCTAATCTGCCATCAAAATTGGTGTATCAACCGTATTAAATAATTACAGGTTTAAAGATTTTTCGGTTCTGCTGGAGATCGCGATTCCGCTGCAACAACATTCACTAATGATGTCATAATACTGTTGTAGTCAGTTGCAATACATTTTATTTTCAAGCACTTCGGCTGCAATACAGCCTGGACCATGTAGAAGTTGGGTTGTAATACACGCTGGGCAAGCATGACACCATTAAACATACTTTGGAAAGTATTTCTAGCGGTTTCTTGCGCTCGACTACTGCAGTATGATGACAACAATTCCTTCCGGAATAGGGATCTCCAGAAATCCTGCCTGGAGGGGCCTGGAACGCAAATGCCAGGTACGGGTTTGGTGAACCCATGGTGCCCGAGCTGGAAACTTGAGTGCTGCATGTTTCCCACACCATAAAAAAACTCCTCTCAACCTCAAGGTTTGACATGTGTCGAGGAGGTGAATGGTTGATGAGCGCAGTCACTTGCTAGCGTGCAACATCGGGGGTACCTGCGCACCCTTGTTGTATTAGCCTGGCGGATCCGCAATGAAGGTACGCGCCCCCATACCTATCCTCCCTACTCATGGGACCAAAATTCAAGCCAACTATCCAAAAAAACAATAAAAACAACTCCACTTCTTCTGGATTGGGTGGACTGCAAGGTACCATCTGCAACAGTAAGAAGAGCGTCAGGGTGAATAGCCCCCTCGAATCAGATAATGAGGATAACTGGAAAGTGTGTTCAGTAGAAAACATTTTTTTAGTCATAGAAAAATAGAGGGCAACTTTAAGAAAGTGTTCCCTTTTTACATCTACAAAGGCCTAAGATGGTCTTGTAGGCGCCTTAGTTGGTTAAGAAATTGAGGGAAACGTCCACCAGTAGGCAGGCATCCCAACTCCTTAACTGCGAGTAGCTCAGGTAGTTTGCCGTTAAAAGCAAACTCCACAAAACCCTGAACTGTGGTAAAGGCATTGTCACCTGCTGTGATGTAATGGATTTATGGACTGAGAAACTCTTTAAGGAGTGGGAAAATCAAAAACTGTTAGAGGTGTGTCAGATTACACGGAGAGTAAATGGCAGTCTTGAAAAGATTGCCACCTTCCTCCTGACGTTTGATACTCCAGTGTTGCCTAAGAGTATTAAAGCAAGCTACATTAATCTAAACGTATGCATATATGTTCCAGATTCAATGCGGTGCTTTAAGTGCTAGAGGTTTCGACATACAATGGCATTATGCGAGGGCAACCCCACCTTTGGAAGATGCAGCAAGGGCAGTGGCGTAGCTACGTCAACAGGGGCCCCGGTGCAAAAAAATTATTTTGGGCCCTCAGGCCAGACGGGCGACCTTTTTTTTTTTTGCTTTGTGTGCTGGTAGGGGCCCCCTGAACTGAGGATGGGGGGCCCTTGAATAGTTCTTTAGGGGCCTCTGAGCAGTGGTTGTGGGCCCCCCCCTGAGCAGCGAGGGCCCTTAGTGAGGGGCTCCTGTGTCCTGAGGGGCCCCTTAGACGACGGTAGAGCTAAAAAAAAAAAAAAAAAAAAAAGGTCGCCAGCAGTTTGTCGTGAAGGCTCATGGGCCCCTAAGGTATGCTTGGGGCCCCCTAAGCGTGAGGGCCCCGGTGCACTGCACCGCCTAGCCCCATAGTAGCTACGCCCCTGAGCAAGGGTGCGCATGAGCCTGGTGTTAGCTGTGCGCTTCTGCAGGTGTGTGTCAACTGCTCCGGGTCACACCCTGCATGGAGTAGGGAATGTCAAGTAATTTTGAGGAGGGCAAGATACAGGAGTTGAAGACCAAATAGCAGATACCTTAAGGAGAAGCAAAGAAGGCCAAGTCGCTCGCTGCTTCAATGTTTGGAACTAGCTTTGCCAAGATGGTCTCAACTCCCATCAGGAAAGAAAGTGTTGCTATGCAGACATCCTTTACAGACATGGGCACAAGCACTACATGCTCGGCTCAATTCAAGTGTGGTGCAAAATCCACAAAGCTCATCGCAGCTAAGACCGTGGATATCGGCAGAAATACATCGACCACTCCAGCAGCAACAGCAAACACTCCGACAGCAGTAGCAGTCAAAATAACTGCACCTCTGATTCCATCACGTGCTGTAACAGCTGTATCAACACCATCTGCTACCAGCGTCAATGGAGGTGGCCAAAAGATATGGAGTAAAAAGTTCAGACAGATGGACCCGACTCAGTTTGTTAAGTGAGCCTCTTCTGCCTTGCAGTAGGGAGAGGGGGAAGTAGCATAGGAAGATAAAGAATATAGAGGTTTTTGAGAAGTTCTCTGGGTCGGGGATGTGTGTCTCCTCTTCCGAGCTGGAAGAAACTGAAATGCTGGTGGTTGAGTCTGGTCCCGTTCCTCAGCAGAAAGTGACCGAAGACCCACCCAAACTGGGGTGGGTTAAACTAAACAGGTAGGATGGCTCCCATACTCCAGTGGAACATCAAGTTTTATGGCTCACAGAAGAGTTACATTTCTTAGCACAATCTGATCCTTTGTCTCTCTGTCTCAAAAAGACACATTTCAGACCAACACACCAACCTGTGCTAAGAGGATATGATGTTTACCGAAAGGATGATACCAAGGGTGATTGAGCGAAAAGGGGGGTGGCTGTGTTTGTACGGAACACTGTCCACTCTGAATCTGTTGCTCTTACCTTTACCCTACAGGCAGCAGCTGCCAGAATTCATGGACCAGTACAATTGACAGTATGCTCCTTATATGTACTGCCTGCGTAACCAGTTGATTTCGGTCAACTGGCTGATTTATTGAGCAAATTTCTCAGCCTTTTCTCCTGCTAGGAGACTTGAACATGCGTTGTGGGGGTCAACCACAGATTGTCCCAAAGGTCGGGAAATTTGTAGATTATTGGAGCGAAAGGATGTATGCATTCTTAATACCGGCCAAATGATGCACATCACTGCTGCTACAGGTATGTCCTGTGTCCTTGATCGTCCTCTTTGCTCTACTTTAAGCGGACTCCATGCGTTGGGAGGAGGATCGCGACCTACATGGAAGTGACTACTTCCCAATTTGGTTGCACGTAGAGACTGAACGTGGAGAAAGAATTATGACATGGATATGGAATATCAGCAGAGCTGACTGGCTGTTCTACAGCCGGTGAGTCATTCTCGAACAGTGCCACAGCACTGAAGGGAAGTTGAAACATCTTACAGATGTTATTCACTGGACGGCTAATATTTCCATGCCTAGCAGATCTAGAGTGCTGTACAGAATGCATGTCCCCTGGTGGCAGGCGAATGTCATTCCGCTATTCAAGGTCGCAGATGGGCCTTGTGTCGATTTAACCTGCTGCACCTGACAACCTTGTAGCATTCCAAATTGCTAGAGCTAAGCTGTGTCTTGTGATTAAGGAGAGCAAAAGGA
The DNA here is from genome assembly GCA_031002005.1 of Vandiemenella viatica. Classification (NCBI taxonomy): domain Eukaryota; kingdom Metazoa; phylum Arthropoda; class Insecta; order Orthoptera; family Morabidae; genus Vandiemenella; species Vandiemenella viatica. The sequence continues at coordinate 124,715,852 of JARYHS010013630.1, read as the reverse complement.
GGTCATGGCAGAACTTTGCACCATTAAAGTATGGGAGTGAATCCGCAGTATATCTGGGAGGAACTCTCGATTGCCAGTGTCTGGATTACTGGATCAGGGGCATATAGTCGCCAATGAGCGAAGCATTACGCAGCTGATGGCAGAGTCGTTTGCTGCTACTACTTCATCTACCAGACTGGAACCTTGGTTTCAGAAATGAAGAACTGCTGTCGAACGGTATAATTTCAGCTTCGACTCTTAGGATTTACAGGCGTACAATAGCCATTTCACATTTTGGGAGCTGAAATCCACCTTAAATAGGACCAGAGACACCATGCCAGGACCCGAACTGATCCAGTACCAGATACTGAGGCATCTTAGCAAAGATGCTAAAGAGTACCGTCTTGGTATTTTTAACGATATATGGACTGGAGCTCACTTCCCTGACTCGTGGAAAGAAGCAATGCTTATCCCTATTTTAAAACCTGGGAAGGACAAAATGCTCCAGGTAGCTATCATAGCATCGTCTTAACTAGCTGCGTTGGGAAAACACTAGAGCGGATGGTCAAGTGCTGCCTTGTCTCAAATCCTGAAACCTTCAGAGTACTTTCAGTGTGGATTTAGGGATTTCTGTTCACCTTGGTCAATCTGGTCTGCTAAAACAGTTTCCCCTGTGCATGTTTTAGCAGACCACCCAATCTTAAGAATATCTTAGTCCATAAATACCCTCTGTCAGACTCTCCAAAAACACGATATGGATTTTTCACATGCAATTGACCTCTCTGTAAAACCTGCAGCATGCTTCCACTCACCACTACAATTTCCACTCCTACCACAGGAAAAATTTCCGCATCATTGGACATTCCACGTGTTAAACAACTCTTGTCATATGCCAACTAACTTACCGCCACTGCACTAGTTGGCCTCATCACACAGCAACTCTCAGTTAGAATGAATGGCCACTGATAAACAGTCCATACCCGCAACTTGTACCTTAACATACCAAAACATTCCAGTAGTCATGATTCCAACAATCTTAACAACTGTGTAACTGTGAGAGCAATCGGAGTTTTCCCCGATAGCACCACTGCAGCAGAACTCTGGAGATGGGAACTAGCATATACCAAAATATCCTGGTTACGAGACACCCACCTGGCCTTAACCACCGATAAAATCCAACCACTTAACTCATCAATTTTAATGTAATTTTTATTTGTTTTTTTATTATTATTATTTTCCTCCATCTTTTTTTAACTAGTAATAATTTTCACGTCAGTACTAGGTACCCTTACTACATATATTCATTTTACCATCGCCTGCAATATATTACTTGGACATTGCCAATATATTGATAGTCTACTCCTTAGCCTTTCCCTCACCATTTCTCCCACTACCTAGCTAGTCATTGGATGACATTCTGCTTGCATACATGTCCAGAACCATGGCCTATTTCTCTACTACTTAAAGGAGGTCATTACTGAAATATTGTATATTTGTTTGTCCGCATTTCGTGTTTTCTCACATCGCAGCCGTCAACTTTGGTATGTGGTGGGTTAATTTCCCTTTCCTTTATGATTTATATCGCCTAGAAGCTGCTTCCATTTTCCTTAGTTTCATGGTTATGTATTATTAAAATTAATGAAATTTAATTAATTTTTTTATTTAATTTAGTTGTGATGGAGCACAGATTCCGGTGGCATTTTCTCTACACATCCACTTCCCCCCCTTTCCTGCACCCACCTTCTTTTGCTCTCCACAAATTTCAATTTTTAACCCTTTCGTGACCAGTGGGAACTATAGTTCCCACTTCTTTGTTTTCGGCTTAGGTTCACTGGTAATTATTGTTCCCACAGCTAACTTGTGCTCCCATCTCTGTTATAGTGTGTTAACTATGTGTAGTTTATCAACTGGCTCGCAGAAGCTGTTGTATTTCTACATTCTTAGTCAATAAATGCAGTGGCGCTGTTTCTCAGTGTAAGGGGCCCAATAATTTGACCACAACAGCTATATTTGTATTCAGCGCTTTTCTGTCATGTGTGAAGTGACTTGATTTATATTTGTCCACTTTCATATTTACTAAGGAGACAGTATACGACTGTATTTAGCAAATTTCACAGAAAACCACAGTAATATTGCAAGGAAAGTTAGTGGGAACTATTTATCCCACTGAACTGTTTGGGATGTGCAAACTGTGTAGCTGTAAAATCGGCATTTTGTTTATCGTGCATTTCCCATTGTTTAGAATGCCTGGGCTCAAGCCAGAAGAGATTCTGAGAATTTTGAACTCCCTACCAGAAGATGCAGAAGATTCAGATTTCGATGCTGACTCAGATTCTGATGAAGATTCAGCGAATTCTTCACAAATTTCGAACGATGTTAGTGGTAACATTATTGTGCAAAGTGATGATAATGGTTTCGATTTGACAATAGAAGCTAGTGAAATTGGAAACGTCAAACAGAAGATTCCGTTAATGTAGGACAAAGAAAAGAGAACTAAGAGAACAAAAGTAATGTGTAGCAGCTATGGTGTACCTTGTGTATAGCACCATGCTTTTCTATATTCCATAGTACATCACCATAGTGAACTCAAATGACAACACAAAATTAATACATGTATAAATTTAATATTTCTGATGTTTTTTGCACTAAAAAAAAATATATTTTTTTTTCAAATTCCCGAGTTGAGTTAGTCCAGAGTTCGGTGGGAACAATAGTTCCCACTAATTTTTTTGTAATTATAGACTAATTATTCACATTCAAGATTGAAACTATAATTTTAAGTGTGGTTCCTTAGCACAATAAAGTGCTCATAAGAATTCCACAACTTGTGTAAATAATTTGGTCACGAAAGGGTTAAATTCTTTTAAAGTTTTCGGTAGATTATTCATCGTATCTCTTGGTAAATTATTCCAATCACTGACTCCTTTACCTACAAAGCAAAATTTTCCCATAGCTTTGTGCAATTTAAACTGTCAGAGGAATCTTAATTTGATTGAAATCCATCCTGAATCACAAAGATGCTATGTTATGAGCAAATACATAGGATGTATACCACATATTCAGTAAGACTAATATTTCAATAAATGAGGTTTTCATTGTTATAATTCTTATGAAACAAATTAATTGCATTATTCATTTAATTTTTTATTCTTGTTGTGATACTGATGCTCGAGTTGCAAATCCTACACATCGTCGTTTGCATTTTGTGTATGTTTGATTTAAATTTTTTCACTGTTTGTGGTAAATTGTTCACCACCTTAATTGATAATTTATTTATCCCCATCTTTCATTAACAGCAGATTAAATCTTTCCTTCTCTTTTGCCTGAAGTCTTATCTACTCATTGCTCCAAGCCCTGTGGGTGAGTGATAATGCTCAGGTATACCATTCTGGAGGAAATGGATCAAAATCCCCGTCTAGCCATTCACATTTTAGCTTTCCATGGTTACCCAAAATCACTCCAGGTAACTGCTGGAATTGTTCCTACAAAAGGCCATTGGTAAATTCCTTCCTCTCCTCTCCTCTCCTGCTTTTAATGACTAAAGATAAAAAAAAACACCACTTTTATATGCCTTATGCATACACATTGCCCTCTTCATCCATCTTCCAGCAACTCCCAGTCCAGTTCCTTGATAGCAATATTTACTCACTGTGTCTACATAAAATTCTGCAAACAAATCTAGCCTCCCTCTTTAGAACATTTTGTTGGTGTTCCCAATAGGCTCCCATGATACTCAACCAAAGGTATGAGCAAGGTACCATTTCCCTTGCTGGCATACATTTGCTATTTACTCTCCAATATACCTAGGGCTTTGATCTGCCTGCTACATTTTCAATGTGTGCTGCCCAGATTAGTTATCAAATGGTATGCTGATTTATTTACATTGTATGCCTTTACCAAGCAATTACCACACTAGCATGCAATCAGATACAGCTTTTTTTTATGTATGTACATAATAAGTTAAACTATTTTGCCATTTAACTTTATTTCATGTTGAACTGCCCAACAGTGCAGATCCCTCTGTAGCCCTTATTATATAAAACTACACCATCTGTGTATAACTTCATGTTTGATTGTTAAGCAGCTGGATTCCGCCCGGGTAAAAATTGCACAGGACAACTACTAAATATCACGCAGTTTATAGAAGATGGATTTGAAGCACGTAAGGTAACAGGGGTGGTATTTGTTGATTTGTCAGCAGCGTATGACACCGTCAACCATCAGCTACTACTAGTCGAGTTTTACAATCTGACCAGGAATTTCAGTCTTAGTAAGTTCATTGCTACTCTTCTGCAGAACCGCAGATTCTTTGTTGACTTACAAGGACAGCGTAGCCGTTGGAGGTCACAGAAGAATGGTCTACCCCAAGGAAGTGTGCTAGCCCCATTATTGTTTAACATATATACCAATGATCAGCCTATATCATGCAAATGCAGGAGTTTCGTGTATGCTGATGATCTTGCTCTGGCTTCACAGAGCGAAGACTTTGAATCAGTGGAGAACACCCTTACCAACGCTCTGGAAGATTTGTCAAGGTATTATAGCACGAACCAGCTTAAACCAAATCCTACGAAGACACAAGTATGTGCTTTTCATCTAAGGAATAAAGAAGCAAATCGTAGGTTAAAGGTAACATGGTCGGGGGTTGAACTAGAACACTGTGATACTCCAAAATATTTAGGAGTGACCCTTGACAGATCACTTACATTCAGGAAACATTGCATGAACTCCAAGCTGAAAGTTTCCAGTAGGAACAATCTCATCAGAAAACTGGCTGGATCGCAGTGGGGCAGTCAACCTGAAACAATTAGAACTTCTGTCTTAGCACTATGTTATTCGGCTGCAGAGTATGCCTGTCCCGTATGGCACAGTTCAACACATGCCAAACAAGTAGACATTGCACTTAATAACACGTGCAGAATCATAACAGGCTGCTTAAAACTAACTCCAGTCGAATGGCTCCACCGTCTTGCAGGAATAGCACCACCTTCTGTTCGAAGGGAAATAGCAGTGAACAAGGAAAGGAGGAAAGTGAACCATGAAAAATCTCATCCACTATATGGGCATATCCCTCACAGGCAAAGACTGAAGTCCAGGAAAAGTTTCATAAGAATATCTCAGGAACTTACAATGACAACTGAAGAAGCCAGGTTACAACTATGGGAAGCTAAGGCTCCCCTTCCGCATGGCTGGGGAAGAGTGTCTGAATCTTTGCCACCTGGTTATGACAAGGGATGGTTGACGTGGAAATCTTTGAATAGGCTGAGATCAGGAGTGGGCAGATGCAAAGTGAATTTAGCAAGATGGGGCTATGCTGAGATCAATGATATCAAGTGCGACTGCGGTGAAGACCAGACTGTCCAGCACATGCTCCAGTGTCAACTGTGTCCAGCATCTTGCTCGGCAGCTGAACTGTATGAGGCCTCAGAAAATGTACTGGAAGTGGCCAAGTACTGGTCCAGTATAATTTGATGATTGTGAGTGTGTAACTGTATGTTTCTGATACGAAATAAATAAATTGTTAAGCAATAAAAGAATCAGTCATTAAAATTTTGAATAACGATGGTGCAGGTATAGTTTTATATTGCATTACTGTTCTCACTTTTATCTCTTTTGATATCATGTGTGGAGTTAAGATTATGTTCACATCTAACATCCTTTGCTTTATCATCTACAGTTGTCCACAAAATCTCTATAGCTCTGCATCATCTTAATCATAATCGTTGTACTAAAAACAAAATTATAAAATAGGTTAAAGATTTACATAATGCAGTAATGTATTTCTTTCCTTCAGCGACACCGGATAGTGAATGAAACATTGAAGCATGAACTTAAGAATGGAGTACATGCATTATCAATTGTGGTAAGTTTAATTTTTTCAATTTGTTTTATTATTAATGTCTGTTACATGTGTCAGTAAGAAGTCTTGTTAGACATTTATTCTGTGGAAAGGAGAAAAATACTGCCTTTAAATATTTAATCTCACATTGTCTAATGGTTGAACTTGGAACAATTACTGATTTAGAATGAAACTTCAGAAAACCTAGGGTTATGAAGATTAATCATGAGACTTTTGATGTAAATTTGTTTTTAGCATTAATATTGGTTTATACTTCTCTTTTTTGTGATTTATTAATATCTGGTTATACACGACATGTGAGGATATTAAAGGATCAAAACATAACACTATACAATATTAAGCATGAATCGTTGTTGTAATTGTAAATTATTCAGTAATGTTTTTAGGTTTTCCTTTGAACAAGAAAATTCTGTTTTAAGAGTTTTAGGATAGTAAGTTTAATTCGAATCACAAACTGCAAAGATCATTATCATTAGAAAATATACAGCCTTGTAGAAACCTATTTGTTTTGGTTAGAGTGATTAGTAGCAGTATTAGCAACAGTAGTCACTTGTATTATAAGAAATGAATTATTACTGCAGCAATAATTACAGCAAAAAGTTGAGCTTTTCATGATAGTAGTATGCAAGAATTAGCTACTTAAGTTGCAAGTGATGCTTGTCTCACGCAGTTGTGCAGTCAGATAGATTATTCCCTTGTGAATATTATTACTAAAACATGGTTGCAAGCGAACAATGAATATATATCAGTGAAATAGAATTACAAATTAAGATAGGGAAATGAACTGCCACTTACCTTAGATGATGAACATGTTAGTAAGGACAGACGTTAAGGACACAAACACTAGGAGCATTGCAATTTTCATGTATTGTAGCTTCAGCAGCAGTAGAACAAGGAGCTGGTTGGATGCTGTAGGTGACTGCCTCAAATAGTGACCGCTGACAAAGGCTCATGATGAGGCCAAGTTCAGAGGATTGGGAGTGGTGATAGTGAAGTAGAGAGAATACCTGAGCATTGCAACGTTGTTAAATGTATGATTGATTGAAACTAGTCTCGATTGGGCTGAAAGAGCAGATGTCAAAATAAAATATTAAATACAAAAATAAAGTATAAAAATAAACAAACATGAACAGAAAAAAAAGAGAATTCAAATATCCTGTCGGTGGTGGATCAAGTTACGTAGTAAATGTAGGTGTTAGGAGAGTTGAGAAAAAAAGAAAACTTGAAACAATCTCTGGTTATTATCTTAAATTGATTCCAGGTGGTTGCCTGGTGGCCATACATACTGGTAGTACAGTTATTGAATTCAGAGAGGTTTCTGTTGTTGGGAAGGACCCCAGTAATGCTGAACAAGAAGCCAACTCATAGTCGTTACTGTTCTATTCATCCAAAGAGACTGCCATGCCTCCTTCCCATGTGACAAAACATGGGGTTGACTGCCAATCAACAGTCCACAAGAATGAATGGCCACAAACTAAAGGTATTCATTCGAAATGCAGATCATCCAGTGGCTGCCCCAGTAGCCCCTCTGAGTTCAGAAGGTGCCAACTGGCCTACCAGTACACACTGGTCACCTGATATCACCAATATTTTTAGTATAAATGCTGAGCAATTCACCCAGAACACTATAGTTCAAAACAAAACTCAGGCCCTTCTCAAATTAGAAATATCATACTACCACATGACTTGTGTGGTAAACTTCGACGTGTGCACATTTCCCAAACTTTATGGCTCATTTCCTGTCGAGTAAATATGTTGTTAAACCGAAATATTGTATTTGGTTTTTGTTCATCTTATATGTTTCTCATTCATCGCAGCCTTTAACTATGGTAAGTGATGGGTATTTTCCTTATCCTTTGTTATTTATATCGTGGATTAAGAAATGCTGCTGTAGCCTGGGTAAACTGATGCTACATATGGCAGTTGACAACATTTGCATCTGTAGTAAGAATTTAGTGTCTGCGTTTTTCAATCTAGAAAATATGCAGTATTGTGGTGTTTTACACTAATGAAATTACTTATGTTACTAGAGTCACCTACCTCTTGATTTCCATTTTACTGAGTTTGGTGAGTGAGCATTAACATTTAGGCCCTGCATTTGATAAGAGTATTGATTCAATACACAGTCCATCCATCAGCTTTTAGTTTTCTGTGATTTTATGAAATTATTCAGTTGAATGCCAATACATAGAGGCCATGGCTGATTTCCCTTGTTTTCTTTATAATTAATCATTACCCTATGCTGATTGATCAACTTTTCACCAGTGAGCTGTGAATCCCTAACAATACAAAGTCAATTTTGATGCTACTGAGTTGGGAATGTTGCTTGGATGTTTCTATTCTAGAAAATGACAGTCCCAGTGTTCTGTTTTAAATGTTACACTCTTATATTTTGTTTCACGAGCCCAATATGCAATTCGTATTTTTCGATAATATTTCAAATCTTTTGCTTTTACTGTATATAACCTGATAACTACTTTGTTCCACTCTAAGCAGAAAGGGTGAATGGTTTGTATGGATTGGTTTCAATTTTTTGACTGAGAATTAACTTTTTATTCAGAGCAGAAGACTTTTTTAAAAGGAATCTCTGAATACTGTTACAGATACTAGTCTGGCCATTATACTTGAGAAATTTAATGGATTTAATGCTTCACTGTTTGGACACCCCCTGAAGTGTCTGTGGCAGTTAGTGACAGCTGATCCTGTTTCATAAAGTTGACATGTAGTCTAAACGTGATTTTGGGTGCATAATTTACAATGCAACATGAGAGCTGCTTTCAGATAGTGTTTACCATTCATGAATCCATTGTACCATAGCTGTGCATTAAACAATCTTCGATATCCAGCCTCTACACAGAGGACAGTGAAATGAAATTGGTCATCTTAAACTGCAACAATGTCCACACATATTCAGTGCAGTGAGGATTTATCTTAGCTTTCTGTTTCTTTTTATTATGCATGTATACTATGTAATTAGTTTGCTTTCTGTATAAAGCTAGTTTTAGGGGAATGTGATTGATAGGTCTAATGTTTTGAGTCTGAGTTGGCAGGTCTGCATCCTGTGTTATAAGAGAAAGACCAAACTGATTTTCGAAATAACAGTGAAATAAGTTTTATATCACATGTAGTATTTTTAAAATACTTTCCTAAGGTATCATTCATACTTTGAACTTTAAATAAGATAGGATAGGGAAAATAAACAGTTACCCGTCACTTACCACAGATGAAGGCAGGAGGGCGAAACACGTAAAAACACAAAAACAAAAGAATTACACAATATTTCGACTTTTCAGTCTTACTCGTGTAGGAGGCGAGACATATGGCAGGGGGAAAGATGTGGTCACATCCGAGCCCGCCACATGAATGAAGCACAGGCGGAAAAAATGCGTGGTAGTGAAAGAATTGCCGGGAGGGGGGGGGGGGGGAAATAGGCTTGACCAGCGATAAAAGTGAAACAAATAAATATAATGTCTGTGTAGCTTAGTTCAAAAAGTTATAATTGAAAATAAAGGGAGATAGAAGAATTTAAAATATATATATATATATATTTTAAATAAAAAAAATAAATAAATAAAGAAGGAAAAAAAAAATTATATAGAATATAAAAAAAAAAAAAAAAAATTATATAAAAATAACCGACTGTAAAATGAAATGAGAGATGGCAAGTGACAGGTTTAACGTAGGTTTAGGCCAGGGGTGTGTCTGGTGTCAAGGATATGTTGATCCTATCTTATTTTCAGTGCCTCGCGGCAGTTTCTTTGTTTCCTTTATCCAATACTTTGAACTTTGTGTTGTTTAATCAGAACAAGAAGATCGATTGATTCTTTAGTTTCCTTACAGGCAACCCATAGCTAAAATCTAAAAAGCAACAGCAGTGTATACACTGAACAATGTTATGCTATATTGAAGCCAGTTCAGTAAATCTAATTGCCATTCAGACTTTTTTTTTGTGAGATAATCTCAGCTATACCTGGGGAGAGATAAAAATTTATCATGCAGATTGTCAGATCTGGAGTATCGTTAATCATGTTCCTCTAAATTTCCAGTTGTTTGGGGAATTGGTGCCTTATGCAGTAGCTAGGTGAACTTGTAACAAGGTCACAACTACCTCCTTTTTTTGAGTGGGCTGGTGTTTGACTTTCGTAGTGGCTGGGAATCATAAGAACTCTCATTGAATGATTGTGTAGTCTTCATAATGTCTTCTGCAAATGGGTGAGCAAGGGACCCAACAATTTACACATTGTCACTTCCATCAATGAGAGAACCCTCATAGTTTGATGCTTCGGGTACATCTTGGACTATAAATTTAATTCGGTGTAGATATTGGCATGTCGTCTGTCTTATTTAAAACAACATCCATGGAAAGTACTGAACCTTTTGTGTTTTTTTTTTCATCTCTCTCATGAACATTAGTAAGTGCTTCCTGAATTCTTTCATTTTTAGCTAGTTTGTATCTTTACCCATTTGTATTTTATACCTTTCACTGCGTTGTGAAGTAGTGTAGTTTGGTCACTTCGCAAACAAACATACATATTTTAATCAAGTGTTTAAATTTGTGTGTTAGTAGTTTGTTTGATGCCTTTACTATTGGTCAGCTTCACTTCTGTCTCACTGTAACTGTAAAATTTGATATTTGTGTTGTTAATTCACAGAATCGGCAGAAATTTCTGCTTGGGAAGAAAAAGTAAATGGTCAGCCTTCTTTTTTTTCTTCCTCTTTCTTAGTTCTCCTCTTTTCCTTCTGAATTTTGGTTTTATGTACATGTTTTATATGCATTTGTATGCACCATTTATTAACACCACTCCTTTGAAGATTTTATGATTGTGTATGAAGCATAGATGCATTTCAGTTATTAGCAGGGGATACATACCGTAGATTTGCTTCACGTAAAGAAGCTACGGATGTGGAATAGCAAGTTGTATATGATTGTGGGTGATATGTTCCAAGTTTACAAAACAATCTTGATGTTATGGAGTGATTGTTGCACTTTGATTAAACCAATTTTTGGTGTCTTTAAATCCTCTATCTGAATGTTCACTGTAATGTTATTTAAAATATGTGTAAAGATATTTACCTTTCTGGGGAATCATAGTGACACTTATGAGCAGTGTCTTCAGATTGCTGGCTTCGATCCATGTGGTTAAAGCAGCTTTCAGTTTTCAATATTTGGGTCAAGAACAGTTTTTACTAATACGAGGGTGGTTTGAAAAGTTCTCGGAATGTATTAGAATTAAGTATCTTACCTCGGTGGAACTGCTTTTATTTTTCAACATAGTCTCCCTGTAGACTAATGCATTTGGTCCAGCGATGTTCCAATGTATTGATCCCATCTTGAAAATGAGATTCCTCCAGGCCTGCAAAATACCTCTCCAATTCGGCTGTCAGTTCTTCCCTTGTAGAAAATCTCCATCCACCGAGGAAATTTTTCAGCTTGGGGAATAGATGAAAGTCTGATGGTGCCAAATCAGATGAATAAGGTGGATGTGGCAACAATTCGTACCTCAGTTCATGAAGTTTTGACATGGCAATAACACTTTTGTGCGGCGGAGCGTTGTCCTGATGAAAGATGACGTTTTCCTTGCCAAACCAGGCCTTGTTTCGCGTATCTTTTCCTGTAATTGGTCTAGGAGGTTTGCATAGTATTGCCCCGTGATTGTTTGGCCAATAGGAAGATAATCTATCAGCAGAATGCCTTTTGCATCCCAGAAAACTGAGGCCATGACCTTTCCGGCCGAACGCACTGCCTTTTCTTTCTTTGGTGGTGGTGAATCAGCATGTTTCCACTGCTTTGACTGCTGTTTTGTCTCTGGGGTATAGTAGTGGACCCAAGTTTCATCTTTAGTCACAAACCGGAGCAAAAAATCTCGTTGGTTGCTCTGAAAACGGACCAGACTTTGTTCGGACGTTTCCAACCTGGTGCGTTTATCGTCCAGTGTCAAGAGCCGCGGCACCCATCTTGCGGATAATTTTTTCATACCCAATTCCTCTGTTAAAATATAATATACCCGTTCAGAAGACATCCCTGCAGCTTCAGCAATCTCCCGCACTTTCAGTCGACGATCCTCCATGACCATTTTATGCACTTTTGCAATAAATTCTGGGGTCGTAGCACTTTTTGGCCGTCCACTACGTGGATCATCATCCAAGCTCCCCCGACCAAATTTAAACTCGCTGGTCCACTTGGCAACAGTTGAAAATGAAGGAGCAGAGTCCCCTAGTGTGTTCTGAAAATCGGCATGAATTTCCTTTGCTTTCATACCTTTCTTTACAAAGTATTTAATCACTGCTCGAATCTCAGTTTTTTCCATTGTCACAAATCACTACGCGGGAACAACAACAAAGAGTCGTCACTACCACACTCGTGCAGCTAGAGCACTGACGCGCCACGTGTTCACTCACAAAGGATGTGTGATTATTGCGCGGGAACCTCGTTGCTCTAGCACTGACATCTAGCGGTGATTCCGAGAACTTTTCAAACCACCCTCGTAGTAAGTAAGGCTCTTTTTCTATAAAAACCAAGTCCGGGTATAGGCGATTACCATGAGGATTGTTTATCCCTTCATCAGATCATCTGGGAAGATAAATGGGAATGTTTCCCATTGCCTTCCCCAGTATGACAGTGTTCAAAAGTGTTGTTATAAGAGAGGTTGACTGTGATACTGTGTATGTTCAGTGGAGAGTTATGTTTGTGTTTTGGATGATAGATGAAAGAAGGTTGAGGATGAAACCTGTTTCCTACTCTTGCAAAAGACTACAAGGGGGCAGCCAAGTTTAATGTCCCCGTCGGATGGAGGAATCATCATTAGCAGTGTCACATGCCCTCTCCCCATCACTTATACTTGGGAAGGCATTTAATCCAGGACTCTGTTGCATAATCTGGTGATTAAGATTTGCGTGCCATCACCTCTCCTACCTTTCCAGGTGATGAAAATTTCTACCACCATCAGGACCCAAACCAGCTTACCCCATGACAGCACCAGACACCATCACAGTGCCGCAACAGAGTAAGCCAATGCTGCAGGCTATAATTCCTTTTCTCCGGATTTTTTGATTGTTTGTACAGTTGATTCATTGATATTAAAAGAAACTACCCACCTATATGTAAATGGTTAAGCTTTTCTATTCTTACTTTAAGTGGCCAAAGACCTTTTTCCGAGTAGGAACTAACTTATCTTTTTCTTTTAGTCGATTTAAAAAACTGCGAAGAGAATTTAGTGGCTGAAAGAACATGTCCTATGCATTCAAAAATACTGTATTGTAACGAAGTCTCAAATTGTGTTAAGATGTCAAAAGAGCGAATTATGATATTGGCATTATTTAAATCCAGAGCGTTGTTTGTAACTCGGCGCCTTTAATCAAAGAACAAGTGTTTCAAATGCATTCAATTGGCAATACGTTTGAGATTATGGTATTCCATTCTAATAGCTAATAAATAAATAGGGTTTCAGTTGCTAAAATTACAAAATTATTAGTTTTGGATCCATGAATTATGAAATATTCAGTCGCAAGTACAGAAAGTTGTCACACTTATTTTATCCATGAATAATCAAAACACAAATAGTGAAGCTATTCCACGAATAACATTTGAAGTTGTGATGCCGTGTGCATATATATATACAATAATTTATTTGTATATATATATATATATGTATATAAATTATTAATGTGGCACATTTAATTAAAAAACCATACATTATTTTGAGATATTTGTATTCTCCCTCCCCCCTTTTTTTAGGAAACTAATAACCTGTAGGGATAAAATGTATCCTGTGTGCAGTGGTCGCGAACATCAAAATGTGAAATCGGTAGAGCTGCCCACTAATATCAGTATATTTGTACCCAAAATCGGTATATGAAAATAAATAAAACCTCAATTTGCTATGCAATAATTGTTGTCCAAAAATTTCTATCCGTTTGACACCAACTTGACTACCAACGTTGGAACTCCAAGACTTGCTACTACTAGTTTGACATCGAACTGAGCAGCTAGTTAAATGCAATCATCTGCTGCAACTGGACTACAAATAGTCACCAAAAGTTGGAGAGAAAATTCTGGTTTCAATTTGTATTCAAAGATGTGCATCCTATTGATCTAATTTTTTATCTTCCAATAGCACAAATTGAAGTCAAAATTTTTGTAGCCAACCTGAAAATTCTTCTTCCCACTTTTTCTATAAAATTGTAGATTTATTTTTTCACTCACGCTTTTACTTTGTTCTTCGTTTGACAATATTTTTACTTAGTAACTGGGAGAAAGTTTCTCTTCTCAGTGATGAAAACTAATGAAGCAATAAAAGCCCAATTCTGATTTATATAGACAAGTGAATTGGCTTGGGATATCCTTAAAAATGCCGAGAATGTAGGGCGGGCATAAGGGCATTCCAGAAACGATATAGGTAGTAACTACTTGTCATATAACTGATCGATGCATTCCCTGTAAAACATAAACGAAAATGGTTGATAACTTGAAAATGTAAAATTGTGGAAAAATTGTTACATTTTGGTATTTCAATAGGACAGACCCAAAAATCAGTAGAAATACTAAAATTCGGTAGGTTCGAGACCACTGCCTGTCTGTTAACCCTTGGCATGATCTATCACTATGTGTAAATTCAGGTGAAACCTGTTCTTTAGTTTTTGTGTGATATACAGGAGCTATGTAACTTATCTGGATAAAAAGTATCCCATATGGTACCTATACTATGAACTTTTATGTGTAGTTTCATGGAAATACATTTTTGTGTGATATGTACATAGAAAGACATGTCAAGATGGTTCTGTCCAAAGGTCATGGCTGAATTCTTTCCCATTCCTAGCCCCCAGTACTTTACCATGCCTTAACAACCTTGATGCCAACTAGGCATAAGGCCATCAAAAAATAAGAATAAGAAAAATGTAAATTCAAAACTTTCATTTTAATTTCTGTATCGTAATCCACAACCCAAAGGTTGGTTGGATCCTCCGGTAGGAGCCATACTGCACCATTGTATCAGAGGTAAAACAGCCAGTTCCTTTCCTCTGAGACATACATTTTAACTTGGAATCTGAACCACAAATCCTGTATAATAGTTAACTTTAATTCAAATCCTTGAATGTTAAGCGAAAACATAAGCTATCACTGTTTAATTTGAAGTTTTTCATTAGTTTTTGCATGGACAGACAGAAACAATTTATGATTTTGACATATGTAACTTACCAGAAAGAAAAAAAATCTTAGACTTATGTTAATCCCTGAAAATTATAAATGATCGCGAAAATAACCCATCCCTTAACACAGGTGAAGGCAGGAGGGCTAGTCGAACATATTAATCCATTAAATAAACTATAACAGTGTATTTTTATAGGAACTTATTAATTACTTTTTAAATGATGCCCACAGACAGACAAAACTCCCAACGTTATGGTTTTGGCCTTACCTTCGTCAGTAGTTTATGGTGCAGGTACTCTCCATGTAAAATGGAAACCACTTCTGGACACAACATTGGTGTTATCATTACCCTTCCCCCAACCCCCAACGTGACAGCGATTTAACATCGGTTTCTCTGTTAATAGCTCTATAACAGGCTGTTTCTCTTGTAGTCACTTTATATATGATCTGTTATAAGTTACTCTAAAATTCATATACTGATATAAAGTTTTTCAGCTCTCTTGGATAGATAGATTTACTATGTTGCAACTAATTTTAATGCTTTAGTTTTCTGTTACTGTAGTACTGTATTACTTGCATAGCAGTAAAATCTAACAGCAGTCAAGTATGAATGTAATAGTGATTAGAAGAAAGCAAGTCTGCTGTAACTGGTGGAAAGGAAACTTAGTAACAGACAAAAAAAGGAAAAAATTATAAAGGATGTAAAAATGAATACTATGACAGACAGATGAGTGCTTAATATTGTAAAGTAATTATTACTAAAAACAATTTATTTTTGTGAAGCTGAATAATTTGGTTAGTAGTATATGTTAGAGTTCATGGTATTGATAAAGCCCTTATTTTGCCAAGATACAAGGGAGGATCAAATATAAATGGAATTGTTGTTCCTGAACATCGATTGGCAGGACTGGCCGTGCGCCTCTGCTATGCTTAGACGGGACCATTGGGAGTGGGGAGAGCGAACTGTTAGATATTTCCCGCCTTTTAATCAGTAACGCTCACGATGTCGGAGCAACAGGTGCACACCTCCACTGTACAAAGCATTATTTATAAATTTCTTACTCTTGAAGGAGTTACAGCAGCGGAAATTGCCAGAGATTGACTGACCAGTTCGATGATCAAACATTATCAAGGACGCGTGTGTTTTTCTGGCATAAAAAGTTCAAGGAAGGACGACAACGTATGGAAAATCAGCAACACGATCGCCGTCCTCGGACCAGCATTACAGACGAAAATATTCATGCGGTTAAATACATTATTGACGTCGATCGACGGGCGAGAGTATCAGAAATTGCAGAGCAAGTCGGAATCAGTTATGGGAGCTGTCAAGCAATCATCACAAAACACCTACAGTTCCATAAAGTGTGTTCCAGATGGGTCCCTCACCTTTTGACCGAAAATCTGAAGTTGAGACGTTTGGAAGTCTGTCAGAGGCTTACAGCAAGGTTTGCGGAAAAAGGTGATGCATTTTTTAATCAGATCATCACCTGCGATGAAACATGGGTTCACCACTACACTCTAGAATCTAAAGAAGCCAGGAAGGAGTGGCGGAGGAAAGGGGAGGCAGCACCAGTGAAAGCCAAAACTCAACTGTCAGCTGGCAAGATACTTTCAACCGTTTTTTTCGTTCGGCGAGGCATTTTGCCGATTGATTTTTTGCATGAGCGACGCACAATCAATGCTGCTTACTACTGCGAGTTGTTGAACAAGGCAAGTGTTGCATATCGCCGCAATAGAAGAGACCAACCGATTCGACAGGTCATTCTCCTCCATGACAATGCGCGACCCCATACTGCATCTCTAACTGTCTCTAAGCTACTACACTTGATCACCCTCCTTACAGTCCGGACTTATCGCCCTGCGATATCCATTTGTTTGTACCTCTTAAAGAAACTCTAGGAGGGCAACGATTCGAAGATAAGAGTGTGGAAGACTTCGTACGCAACTGGCTGGTGACACAACCCTGTTCTTTTTTTGATGAGGGCATCAAAAAGCTGCCCATACGCTGGGAAAAATGTATTTCCAAAGCAGGAAACTATGTGGAAAAATAAATTGTAATTAACTTGTGTTTTTCAGTAAATGAATTTACATAAAAAATAAAATCCCGTTTATATTTGATCCCCCTCGTACTGTTGGGAATGTAACAAGATGGCAAAAATGAAAAACATTGATGGATACTCATCTCTGCAGGGACCTGACACGCTAGTGCCAAGTACAGGTTTGGCGAACCCGCAGCACCCAAGCTGCAAACTTGTGAGCTCCACAAGTTTCCCACACTATAAACTCTATGCATGCTTCAACTACCACTGTACGGTGTGATAGTGGAATATTGTGCCTCTTGGAGAATGGAATTCTTGGCTTCAGCACCCAGATTGCGAAGTTGATACAAACCTGTATAAAAAAATAACCCTCTCTCAAGATTGGAGATGCTGAGGAGGTGAATGGGTAGTGAGGCCAACCACCTGCTAGCATGCAACCTCAGGGGAATCTGCACATCCCTGTTGTATTAGTTTGGTGATATGGGGGGGAAGGGGGGGGGGTTATCGAATCACTCGATCTTTACCTCCTTAGTTGTGGGACCATAATGAAGAAAAATCTATATCCACTACCTGCAGCGGGTTGCATAGAATTCAAAGCATCAAAAGGAGTCCAGGACCCTCCCCTTCAAAATTCAGGGGAAAATAGTAACCGGATAGATTAATCAATAATTCTTCATTATAATGTAAAAAAAAAAATGAGGGCACCTTTCAAAAGGTCTTTTCTCTCTGTATACAGAAAGCACCAGAGTACCTCTTAGGGACACTAAAGCAGTGAAAAAGTTTAGACACTAAAGCAGTGAAAAAATTTAGGATTGGGACTGCTGTTGTAAACCACTGACCGCAAGTCCGAGAAGCTCTGGGAGTTCACAGTGGCATATCTGCTCCTTAAGTCACTTTAACATTAGTAAGGGTGTCATCACCTGCCATGATTTGATAGACTCAGGTACCAAGGAATTCTATAAGGAGTGGGAAGTAGAAAAAATGGTTGATGTTCCTCAGATAACTCTGCGGGTAAATGGCAGTATTTGGAAGACAGTCACCTTTGTCCTGATGTTTAACACTACAATTTGCCCAAGACCATCAAAGCAGATTTCATTAAGTTAAACATACGCCTGTACGTTCTGGATCCGCTGTGCTGTTTCCAGTGCCAAAGATTCAGACAACGCCGGTGTCCTTATAGACAATCCCACATGTGGCACGATGGAACATAAGTCAGGTAGTGAATGCACCCTCTCAGGTGTGCATTAACTGCTACAGGTCACACCCTGTCTGAAGCAAAGAGAGTTGAGTGTATTTAGAAGAGAAAAAGATACAGGAGCTGAAAACTAAAGAGCATATGCCATATGATGAAACAAAGAAGTGGTTTATAGCCTGTCTCTGCATCCAACTTCATAAAAACATTGGCAGCTTCTGTCAGGAAAGGAAGTGTAGCTACTCAGACATTTGTTGCAGACATGAGCATGAGCTCAGTGTGTACTTGTGAATGTAAATATGGTACAAAATCCACTAAGGTCAGAACATCTTAAGACAACACATCTGCAATCCTGAATATCCCAGCAGCAGTTGAGAAGGCTTCAGCAGCAGCAGCAGCATCATTAGCAGCAGTTGCAACTGCTACGACTGCTGTACATACGGCAGCAGAAGTTAAAAAACTATTTGGAGCAGCAGCAGCACCTCCTAAAAGACCTACAAATTGTAGACAAATGCAAGAAAAAGGTCATAATCCGAAGTTCCAAGAGACAGGCCCATTAAAATTTCTGAAGTCCTTTCCTTGTCACCTCTAAAGTTACCCAGTGGTAGAGAAAGGTAGGGGGATAGGACTATCAGAAAGAGAGAGACTTCCTTATGAGACATCCAACAAGGTGTTAATGTCTACATGTACTTCAGACCCTTTGAGACATTGAAATGCTGTTGGAGGAGCCAAAAGCCATTCCTCAGCAGGACAAGTTTTACACTTGGCCATACAGACAGATATTTAGATCCATTTTAAGCCTTGTCATCATAGCCGTTAGTTGTAAGGGTGCTAATAAATACAATGTCGCACCTTAAAGTCCTAACAACAATAATACATAAAATCTTGACCAGATTGGCGTTGGTTTTGTGATGGATAGGTGGCCTGTTTACAACCACCAATCCTAGTACTTTGTTTTTACAGTTTACAGTTTTATTATTATTACAGCCAACCAGTTATTGTTTGTAACCTCTTAGATTTTGTGACAGACATAGTTATAGTATTTTGCTGCCTGTGTGGCCAACCATTTTATGATAATATAGTAATTTTGTTTACCTCTAAGCAATGAGGCCTTACCAGTTTCATGTTAGGGCGTTAATGATCAAAAGGTCGACACACCATGAAGGCCCAAAAACAATTAGGTTATGATACAACAGTGTATATATCGGTACATAAGCAGGATTATCATGAATGAAGGTTCAACTAAATCCTTAGATTAATTCACCTACTAAGTGCATGGCTACTGGAAGAGGCAAAAAGAATATTTGGAGCTGGACAAGTGTTGTTTGTTGCCACCAACGTCTGCTGTGTGTTGAATTCAAAAGTGGTGTCTAGGTTATGTGCACCTGGTTAACGTTCCCCAGTATGGACCATGAAACTTTGGAGACTTAGTCTGTTTTGTTCAGTGTCCGGTGGTTATTCCTGGTATACTTTCATAGGATTTTAAGGGTGATTAAATTATTATAAAGTTGTGAACTATGTAACTAGAGTATCATGTTTTCTAGTGGTTGAGTAACCTTGTGCCACTCTTCATCATGCTCCAAACATCAGATAATACCTTTCTGGACTGTCGGTCATGTTCTAATGGCTAACTAATTAAATAAAAGGACCTGAAAAAGGAACTAGACATCAACGCTAGTGAGAGTGGTTTGTCTGCTGAGATGATAGGATGCTGATTAGGTATAAGCAAGTTGTATGTCTGCTAACCCAAATCTACTCCCCACGAGTTGTGGTTAGGAGATGTCTGTCTGCATAAGTGATAGCCTACTCATTCTATTACAACCAACTCTCACTTCAACCTAACTGCCCCTTCATCTATGTACAGCAGTGCCCACCTATCACAGGCGAACATCTTTCACCGGATGGGGGTCTACCCTGCTTCGGCACCTGGCAACTGCATCTTCCAACTATGTCAACAATGATTATGAGATACAGTGCTTCTGGCATCTGAAAGGATTTTTAAACAGATCTCTCACTCCTACAGTGGTATGTGTGGGTAGTCAAGACCCAGTTCCTGGCTGTCAAATTCATTCATATGTGATATTTCAATGTGTAATAGCCTCTGCTCAATGGTAATGGCCTACTTTAGCAATAATGCAAAGCTTGCTGTTAGCCAACTACATACTCGTATTTCCCAGATCCAAAGTAAGAAATAAGTATTTTCCATCATCCTAGTGCCTATCAATTCACCACACTATTGATTCACTCATGTGCCACATGTCTCCACAGACTGTTAAAATAGGTTATGGTTGCTTTTGTGAATTTATTCTGTAATAGTGGTGGGGTTCTGTTTTTACCCAGATTCATCTGTGTTGTTGATAATGGATCTGTAGTTCCTGACATGCAAGAATATAGTAAGTACTTTCAATCCATAGTTGTTTCCACATAATCGGCCACCAGCTTCTTTGAGTACTTTGCTAAATAGGTGTAGTCATAAATGAAGTTAACAAGAAAACAAGTTTCACTGCCTTTATTGTGAAATGGTTTAAAGGTAAATGCTGGTATCAGGAATCTATATCATCTTGACAATTAAAGTCTGTCAAATTTGACCCTTCTTGAACACGGCAGTTTATTTAATGAGCAACACATCAATATCAGGTTTCACTCACAAATACCATTTGCCATTGGAACCTCTTGAGTTTACCTGTGATAAAGTAAAGTTACAGAAAACGGTTTGAATCAGTTTATGCAACACTAGAAAGTCTATTTTAGTTGAAAATCATATGAGAGACTAATATGGAAACAGCGATTTCTTAAACATGGCTGCTATATGGTTAGTCACCATTACAAGAAAATAATAATTTTAGGTTCCTTGGCACCACAGAATCCAAGAAAATGATCTTGATGCTTATGCTGTTTAACACATTCTTTATGCTTCAAGACAAAGTTGTTACTTGATATTATCTAGTTCCAGTTACACACTCTGCTCTCATACATCACGTTTATTCACAGCATTTCATGTAGCCATACATGTCTACATTAATAAACAAACCCAGTAAAATCCTTCCTTTCAGTTTTGCGTATATATCCATCACAATCCATCTCTTCCACCAAATAAAACATAAATTAACAGTTCAAACGAAATGTCACATACTTATTAGTCCCTCTTACTGTTCTTGATTAACTGCACAATTTAATATCTTTCAAACATGGTGCCAAACACTTGTTACATCCACTATATTTCTCTATCGCCTGCCAACAACCACTTTCCAGTGATATTCCTCTCTCTATACACTGTACGCGCACAGTGTACCAGCCTAACACCCAGTTACATTTTCTCTACTACACAATTTAATTCGTAGTACATCTTTACAAAATTGAAGAAATAAACATTTCAACAAAAGTATCTTATAAAAATAAATAATACATAAACACACTTTTCTATCACACTGTGATATGAAATACTGCATTCCCCACTCTCAAAACTGAAATAACACTGCTTGCCACAGCCACCGTGCAGCCTCAATTTATACCCTATCCTATTTTTGTATCTTTCATGCTGTGATTTCCACGTCGCAGACTTAATCCAAAGATTTACTCTTATCATTACTAAATTTTGATACAAATATGGTTTACTTGATTTTGAACATTTTGTGTTATGATTATGTGAAGAGTATCAACAGTTTAGCTGTAATAATTTATTGAAGTGGTTCTCTACCAAATTTCTATTTGACATTTCTTTCCTTCCCAAAATATGACATTTCTAATCTTTTAATGTACAAAATTTATATTTAATTTTTGAAGTATAACTTTATTTTTTAATCATTAAATCTTGACCAGAACTCGTGTTTACAGCAATCACTTTACACTTTATATTTTTAAATTCAGTATGTTCCTATCCATTTTATTTATTAAAATGGAGCTTTCACAATTCT
Organism: Vandiemenella viatica; assembly: GCA_031002005.1. Classification (NCBI taxonomy): domain Eukaryota; kingdom Metazoa; phylum Arthropoda; class Insecta; order Orthoptera; family Morabidae; genus Vandiemenella; species Vandiemenella viatica. The sequence goes on along the minus strand of JARYHS010013630.1, from coordinate 124,693,720 downwards.
TCTAATTTTAAAATCTTTTCGTTTGTTTACTATGCCTCTCTTGATATTTGTGTATTTTAAAGTCTGTTTAATTACCCAACATGGTGCAAACTGTGTTTTTGTTATGAAAGACCATTATAAACCATTTAACTATTATGGTTTTATGCTCTTTGGATTGTTCTCCATATTTACAACTAAAATTTATTCAGTTTCATGTTAATAGTTAATTAAATTGCAATGGATCACACGTTCCAGTGGCAATTTCCCTATTGCCCATCTTCCTCCTTCGCTGCACCCACCTATATTTGCCGTTGGAATATTTTTAACTTTTTCAACTTTTTTGATAAATTATTCATCATATTGCTTGGTAACTTATTCCAATCCCTGACACCCTTCCCCAAAAAGGAGAATCTTCCTACACCTTTGTGCCTGAAATCAAGTACCAGCTTGTGGTCATGGTTATCTTATCCCTTCCATGTATTTACTTTTAATTCTTACACCAATACACCATGCCTCATCACCAATATAGGACTTGTACACTCCCATGACCCTCTTCAGCCTCCACTTGTCTTGCAATGAATCCCATTCAAGCTCTTTTATCATATCTGTGTTGTTATGAAAGAAGTTATATTAGTATTTAGATTTCTTTTGCTAGGCAATTTATTTAAACTGTTAATAACTTTATGAAAATTCACACTTTTTGGGTTTTGCTAAGCTGCGTTCTCTCTTTCTTTCTCTCTCCTTGCTGGTAATACCAGCATTTTGGTCTTAACCTGGGACATTTCTCATGGCTGCTTCAAGTTGATGTATCCGCTTCGGTTTTGTTCATCTAGTGTACCCGAAATCGAAGTGGATACATTAAATTGAAGCAGTCTTGACAAAGGGCACAGGTTGGTACCAAAACATTGGCATCACCAGCAAGGAAAAATAGAATAAAAGCAGCATGAAACCCCAAAATTAAGTGTTAATAATTCATTTTTAATGCTGAAACTTCTTATTTAGATTCATTTAATTACCAGTAAATTTAAGCACTAACCATTTTCTTATTATTTATTCGAATTAATATAGTTTTATTATGTTTTCCAAGTTCTTTGTTTGAGTGTTTTCCATTATCTACTGACTTTATAGAAACGGTTACTTCATGTCTAAAACATTATATATCAACTAATTGGTGCTCACGACTTCGTTCGTGTTGGTAAAGAATTTGGATTGACAGCTACCGACACCTAACCACCATAGTGCACTGATGGGAGACTCGATGGTATTACCACACACAAACGCCAGTCATCTGCGCTATGTAGTTAAGGCAGCAAAGTAAAATATACGGAGACACATGCCTTTGGTCGAAATACGAAAATATCCTTGTTCGGCCACTTTCAACCACCGTATCTCCTACACTACCAGTTACTGAAATTCGGCCAACGTTGTTATCGCCGGGTGACTCTGTGCTACTACCACACACAAACACCAGTGATCTGCGTTAGATAGTTTTGGCTGAAAAGTGATACACCATGAACCGTACGTTTTTGGTAGAAATATGAAAGTACTGCAGGTGGATCAGTTTCAACCACCATATCTCCCACACCCCCGTAGCTACCAATATCTAACCACCATAGTACACTATAGGAAACACGATATCACTACCACACATTAACACCAATGGTCTATGCTATTTAATCGTGGCAGCAAAGTGACATATGACGGAGACACATGTCTTTGGTCGAAATACAAAAATGCTCTGCGTCAACCACTTTGAACCATCATCCCCACAGCTATCGGCATTCGGCCAATGTTGTGCACGACAGGAAACTCCATGCTGCTTCCACACACAAACACCAGTGATCTTTGCTAGGTAGTGGTGGCTGAAAAGTGAAATATGGGGAAACACATGTCTATTTTTACTTATATATATAAGATTTATTTATTTCAACTAATTTTGTCCCTATGTAAACTGTATATCAAAATGCTTGTATTTATTTTACAGGTGTCATGTACTTGTTATACATTTGTGGCCTTAACTTTCCGGCAAATCAACAATACCCGATACTGGTTCAGCTTTAAATGTGTTTGTTCTCCTGATACAAAATAAATTCTATAAATTTAAAATAAACTTCTTAAGGTCTTGTTTAATTATAAGACATGTACTTTGCTGTTTTTTTTGCCATTAGTGCCACCATTCAATGCTAATTAGATTTGTTATTTTATTGCCCTGTAAGCAGTATATATCCCATCCATTATGATGCTATCGAGAGGATTGCTATTAAGAGTATTAGAGTATGACCAAGTAACAAAAGAAGAAAAACTTTTGCTTTCTTGGCTTTCAGATTACAAACTACTTAATGTGTATTTTGTAGAAGGTAATTTATTGATATAGCATTTTATGAACCTATAATAAATTCTTGAAATACTGTTTGTTTTATTTGTGCTTTGAACTATGTAACTTTGTTTCCCCTCTTAATTTAACAAGAATGTTATGTCTGTTTCAAGGCAAAAACACCACAACAGTGGGAAGACTCAACCAAGGAGATTTCTTCTAGTCCTGCTTGCAGAGGTGGATTTGGAAAATGAAGATCATGTCAGACTTTGTACTCTAATTTATTTGTACAAAATTAAGTATTAAGTTGAAATGTATTGGTTTTGTCACAACTTAAATACAGTTATAATTATTTTAAAATAAACGCTAGCCTTTTTTATATATATACATGATGCTTATGGCTTTATGCCTCGTTGATGTTGAGACCTTAGAAGCGGATGGGGTGCAAGGAATGGGAAGGAATTCAGCCATGGCCTTTTGAAGGAAGCATTCGCCTGGAGTGATTTGGGAAAACCGTGGAAAACCCAAATCATGCTCAAATTAACTCTGAACTAAGAAAATATGTTGCCCAAATTTCTATTCCATTTCCATGAAAGAAGAAGTCTGAGTCTCCCATGTTTTGAATCTTGCTGCAGGAGTGCTTCCTGAAATGGCAGATTAATTATAATTCAGCCATTTGATAACTTTTATGTATGATCATAATTAATTTTTGTGCTTTTTTTTAATTGCCTGGTATGATTAATTTTAACTGACATAAAATAAAGAGAAAGTCCACCACTAGCCATAGATACTACTTAAGCATGAAGTTTATGTACCATTCTTAGGGTCTATACAAGTACTGTAAGTATATGAAATTTGTTTTGATATATGCTGTATTTGCAACCATTTCATGTTGAAGAGGAAATACTAGACATCCAACTTTTTAACTAGTTTTTTAATAACATTGTGATATTTTTTAATAAAAATATACATTTTTAAAAGATCAGTGTGGAGCATCAGTTCCATATGTTTGTAATAAAGATAGGAATTATACCTTTAGATTGGAAATTGAAGTGTCTACTTTACCTTCTATTCTTTCTTTAAGACTGGCTGATACCAAATACTTTCCTGAAGATAATTATTTTCACAGGAACTTGACAATTCCGATTAATGGTTCTAAACGAAATCTTCCATTTTCCAACAGTACTAAATAATAATCTGTTTGCCTAACTGTTTTAAAATCAATGCTGTTATTAACATTTAATAGGAAAATTGTTGGAATTATTGAAGAAAATATCAGCATAAAAGGTCCTAAATAAATCCTCAAACTCCATTCCAGTTAGCAACTTGTAGCCCTGCTGAAAAATGGTTTGCCCCTCAAAAAGTTCTTTGTTCGAGTATCTCCACCTTATGTTTCATCACTGTTCTGCTGTCATTTGTGTTTAATTATAATACCTTATTAGTGTGTAGCTATTGTGATGACATAATAACAGTTATGGATTTATGCATCACATTCTGTGAACGGTAAGGTCAAATCAGTAACAGACAATAATTGAAATTTATCTCTAAAAGTGGGATATGAAATAACATTATTCACAGGTGTAAAAGATAAAAACAGTAAGGCATAAAATTTGTAATTCTTGATTGCTTTCAATTTATATTATACCAATGAATTGCAATGACAAATCGTTCCTTGGAGTTGGATACATTCCGACATTACTTTGACCGTGAATGTATGCCTTTCCGGATACATTTAGGAAATCTGTTCTTGCACGGTTCTTATCTTAAAATGGATGCAAATTTGCTGGTATTCATTTGAATCAAACCCACCACAAGGGATTCTGGTGGAAATATTCAGTCACAGCATAAACAAAGTCAAAAACTTGAAAGTCGCTGTTTATATTTTAACAAATTATTTAAGTTAATGCTGGTATCAGGTTGGTAATTCATAGGAAATATGAATATAAATTAGACGTGAATCCATAAGTTGAAGATACAGGTTACTACAACACGATACTCGCAATCACTCACTTTTTCTCATTCACAAAATCCCCAATATTCATAAAACTGTGATCATATTAAATGATCTGAAGAAAAATTAATAAAAGTAAGCTGCCTTAAAGAATTCAAACAATTGGTTGTGAAAGTTATCAAAAAACTGCATCTAGTAGCTAAAATATTCCAATTTCAAAACATCTCCAATTTCTTATCACTGAAATTGGTTACTGGTGAAAATTTACTTATTATGAAAGTGATCTATCATGATGCAAAGTGACATGAAGTCTGCCCAATGAACTGCACAGACTGTTGTGGAGTTCTCTAATTGACTTTTTTTTAATGTTGTTGCTCATGGGAATGCCTGTTAAAATGAGCCTTAAGCTTAGTTGCCAGGAACCCCCAATTGTCATCATCTTTGTTAGATGATTCCACTTTTGTGAGTCATCCAACACATGCTCTTCCAAGTCTGGAGGTCATTCCATGATTTCATTCACCACTTGTCTCCTAACAACTCCCTTAGGCTCTGCATCTTTTTTAACTTGGTCCATCGATCTTGTCCGAGGTCTTCCAATTGGTCTTCTTCCCTTATTAATATATCTTCCAATGCTTCAACTTCTCTATGTGATGTTTTCATTTCTAATTTGATATCTCTGTTTCTCCAAGCCTAGATTTCAGTCATGTTAGCATAGCTGGTAATATATTTTATATAACAAAGTTGGCTTCCTTCTCTTTGTTCCACCTACAGATTACATCCTTTATCTGATAGTACAATTGTACCATTCTACCCATTCCAATTTCTTGCCATCAAGTAACATGTCCTTTGATGGTGGTGTGTTTCTTGCTATCCTTGTTATCTTGGTTTTTCCTACACTCATCTCTAGGCCATTTTTTCCCATTGCAGTCCACCATTTCCCTAATTCTCTTTCCAGAGCCTTGCTCTGTCTCCTCCCATATAATTATGTAATCAGCAATACTATCACCTTTAGCTCTGCTGGATCTCTGTACTGCTGGACTTCTGTGATAATTACATCTAATAGCACATTAAACAGGGCAGGTGACAATACATTTCCTTGTCTGACTCTCCTTTCTGTGTGAAATCATTTTGAGTGACTATTATATATTTACATGCAACTCTTGCATTTTGCATAGATGTTACTGGTATTAGTTCCACGATTTTGTCATCTATTGCTCTCTCTCTCTTTTTTAACTAGACCATATGCTTTCCCTTGACTTTATCGAGGGCTTTATGTCAAAAAAAGCTATTATTGTGTCTTTGCCATATTCCCGCCTTTTCTCTATGATTTGGCAGAGCATAAAAATTGCATCTTCCTCACTTGAAACTGTACTATTCCCCTGTAGATTTTTCCTGTATTCTTCGTTTGATTTCATTTAGAATAATTTTTTCATATACTTTCAGGCAGTGACACAGCAATGTAACACCTCTATGTCTCGCATTTTGATTTACTCCCTTTTTTATGGTTAGGCACTGTGCCTCCAGTCCTCTGGTATTCTTTTCTTTCCAGACTCTTTGTGTGACTATTGATCCTGCTACTTTTACATTTCTGCTGTCAGATCCTCTAATCCTGGCAATTTCTCATGTGGTGTGATGGCCACTTGAGGCTCTGGTGAAGCTACAACAGACCTAGCAAGCCAGTAGTGAATGGAGCATGCTTTTAAAACTAAGCATAGCCCCAATTCTCATGGCATATTATTGTTATTGAATTCTTCTAAAACTTTGTAATTTTATAGGATGACTTATTCTAAATACTTTTTCTTAAGATAAATTTTCTCATATCTTTATTCATTAAGTTGTTGTTAATTATCAAAGCTGGAGGGTTGAAGATTTCTTTTATCTGCCTATAATTCATAAAGTTCTTGGTCCCTTGTAAAGTTAGGTGAATTTCAGATGATTCCTTTTAATTTTTTGATTTATTTGATATATGATTTAAATCTGTAGCTTTTATGATTTAGATGTGGTATTTTGTAACATATAAGTGCATAGCAACTTTTGTCCCTCTATGTAAATCCTTAAGACTTCAAAATACTATATCTTTCTTAGTCAAATATGTTTTTAAAAAGTGCTTCCTTAAATTTTATGCTTTTTTATTTATTATTTATTTAAATGGCTTTTGGCCTTGTCGGCCAAACAGCCAAATTCTTTAAGTTTTATGACAATTCACATTACAATTCCTTTATATGTAGTTTACAGTTCTATGTGCAACAGTTTACATTTTGAGCTTTTACATTTCAATTCCTTTACAGTTTCTATACATATGAGTTTACATTCTTGGTGTTATACTATGGTGTGTTGACACGTAATTAGTTACTTTCTTATATCTCTTATCTGAGCCTTAGAGTGTTTATTTTACAATTTGTGGGATTTTTAACACTGTATCTTAATTCTATTTGCTCAATGTAAAGCATTGGTGCCCTAAACGTTAACTTTGGACTCAAATTCTAGTATTATGTCTGACTGATATGTATGAGGATATCTCTGTTCAGGTGGTGTACGGTAGTAATTGTGCTAACTTTGTTCCCGTCGTTCCCTGTTGGATTTCTAATTGTCTAAGATTTATATTTGGATGTTTCCCTCCTTAATAAAGGTCATTATAATTTTTATTATTTTGTGTTTATTTGAAGCGAGCTGGATGGAAAGGTTGGTTGGGAGGGGAATGTTACACTTTTTGAGTTCTTTTAGCATTCTGTCCTGAATGTTGGTGTATTTCTTGCATGAAAAAAGAAAATGATTTATGTCCCCTATTGCCTGATCAATGCAGTCACATAGTGGGTTGTCTCTCAGTCCTATCCGCTTTAAGTGGCTGTGGAAGTTGCCGTGATGAAATCAGCTCCTGATGATGTTGGTTAAGTGGTGGCTGTTTACTTTCTAGTTGTGGAATCACAGTCTGGAGGGAATGCATGGTTGGATGCTGCCGTAGAAAGCTCCTTTTGCATTGAATTGTTGCATTCTAGTTGACAAATTTTCCTTGCTCTCTGTTTGATATCTTGCAGGAATGCGGATGGAATTCTTTTCTTTGTCCGTTTGAGATGGCTTCTTTGGCAAGTCTATCTACATATTCATTGAATTTGATCCCTTTGTGTGAGAGTACCCAATTAAGCTTGTTTTGATCCCTGGGTTGTTGCTGAGGTGTATTTCATGTAATATATCTATTAATAGAGGTGCCAACCTATGGTTCCACTTGGGTTCTGGTATGCTCCTGATAACGCTCAGTCAGAACCACCTCCTTTGGTCCCCTAGTCCGGCCATATCTTACTGCTTCTAATATTGCTTCAGCTTCTGCTAAATATATTGGTTTGCGGTGGTAAGGAGTGTAAAGTTTGGTGTTGTTTTGGGGCAATATATTGTGCTGCCAACTCGATTCCCTGAGTTCATTTTGGAACTGACTGTATATATATGTGGATTGTGTTTGGGTCTGAGTTGTTTAGTAGGACCCTCAGGGAGTAATTGGTGTTGCTTCCCGCCATGTGTTCCAAGCACTGTACTTGTATCTCTAGAAATCGGAGATGGTAGAGGACTTGGAATATCGAGTGTATTGGGAGCTTCATTATGTTGCTTCTCCTTTCCTCCCACTTGTTATACATGCTAAGTAGAGGCGTGTTGTTCAGGGCACCTGTGTGTTTATTTGTATTCTTGGTGTCCTATATTTAAGATTAATTCAGCATTCCTTCAGTGGGTGTGTAGTGATGTTCAGTTTTTCCGCTATGAATTTCTCTGTTAGTTGTATTCTTCTTATGTAAAGTGGCATTTCGACAGCTTCTACTGGTAGTGTGTTAGTTGGTGTAGATATTAGTGCTCCTAAGCATGTTCTAAGACAGTGATACTGCAAGAAGTCCAGTTTTTGCAATATGTCTTTGGTGCTGTTTGTGTAGAAGATGCTGCCGTAATCTATTTGGGAACTGATAGTTGATTTGTATAGGAGTAGAAGTGCGTTAGGCTGGGATCCCCATCTTGATCCTGCCACTGCTTTTAAGATGTTAAGTCGCTTGTCCGATTTGGCTATTATATGTCGGAGATGTTCTCTCCACATAAACCGGGAGTCTAGTATTGTACCCAGAAAACGACTCTGAGAATGAGTGGGTCCTAGTTGTATCCTGGGTAATTCGGTAATTTTCCGTTTTGAAAATATCACCACTGATGATTTCTCGTTCGATATATCTAGTCCATTATGGAAGGTCCATTTAATGAATTGCTTCGTTCAACTGTTCAAAAACATCTTCTATTGTTGGGCATATAGCGTATATTATGATATCATCCGCGAATTGAAGGGTTAATATTCTGGGAGAAAAAATCCTATCTAAGTCATGCATGTATTTTAGATATAGGAGGTTACCTAATATCACTCCTTGTGGGAGTCCATTGTAGCCCCAATGGGGAGCTACTAGTTCACCTGAAGTTGAGATATATATGACACTTTCCAATATGATCGCTCTAGTGTTTTGGAAACACACGACATCAGAGATATGGGTCTGTAAGATCCAGGGTAATTAGGATCTTTGTTGGGTTTCTTGATAGGTATGATAGTTTGCGTTCTCCACTCTATGGGGGGGGGGGGATCCATTGTTTCATCCATATTACGTTAAAAATTTTAGTTAGGAGCTGAAGGGCGGAGGTAGGCAAGTTATATAACATCGAGTAATGTATTCTATCTTTACCTGGTGTTGTGTCTGATTATTGCTTAATGTTTTGCTGAACCTCCCTCATTGTGAATGGGACGCATAGATCGTGTTGGGATTGTTTTTCTGGATTCAGAAAATATTTAATGTTTTTATGGTAGACATTATCTTGTGCAATGTTTTTCACTAGAGCCTCTACACATGACTTTTCTATGTCCGTGCTTGCTGTGAGAGTTTTTTTATTTTTCAAGCATCTTATTTGATGCCAAATGGAGCTTGTGTTTGTGTCTATCGCTAGGTTTTTGCAGTATTTTATCCAGCTGAGACGTTTGTGTTCTCAATGTTCGTTTGGTATTTGTACAGGTTTTTTTTATAGGTTCAATAATGTTCTAATGTCGGTTCCTTTCGATAGTTTCTAAGCGCTAATCTTCTTTTCGCCACTGCTTTGGAGCAGTCTATATTCCACCAAATTGTTTTTTTTAATTTTATTTTAAATGTTAAGGTTAAGTTGGGTGGTGAGTGAGGAAGGCTTGTGACTTCTTACATTGATTGTTGGAAACATTGTTTGGAAGATTTAATAATCTGCTAAAGTGAGTTCATTACTTGTGTTGGGTCTACTGTGCCATTGGTTCCGATCAGCTCAATAACAGATATTATTAAAGTCATCAGTTTTTCTACAATTGCGGTTCCAGTTGTTGTGGATTGTTGTCCCTCTAGCTGGTGATGGTTTTGTGGTGTTTGTTATTTTATGTGGGTGTGGTGGGAAAGGATTGTGGGTTATTGGGTGGCTTGGTCTGTTGCTTCTCTACAATAGGTTTTGGGGAATTCTAACTTGATTGCCTGTTGTACTTAAGTTTGGTGTGCTAATGTTTGACTGTGGTTGATTTGATCGATAGTATTGGGTTTTTTCCACTCTCATTGTGGGTTGGATTGAGGCATCTCTCCACTGAGAATAGCACAAGGGGTATGGTTGATCTGAGAGTGAGGCATGGTTGTTAAAGGTGGAAATTCAGTGGGGCTATAAAACCGAGGGCTAGGATTTGTTGCTATTTGGGCATAAAATCTATTTTCAAATGTAGCTGCAGCTTTGCTGTAGCTGACATTATTGTACACCATGTGCTGTTTGATTGCTTTTGCTTTCTGATAGTTAGGGCATGAACGGTCAGTTTCTAAGTGTTGCCCTGTGCAGTTGACGCAGAGTGGTGGGGTTGTCTTGGAACATGAGTCAACATTGTGGTCCGATGCACAGAAACTACATTGTGCCTGACTCCGGCATTGATTACTGCTGTGTCCAAAGCACAGACATTTATAGCACTGAATGACGGCGTGGATGTAGGGTTCAACTCTACATCTTACACTGTGGATGTAGGCAAATTGAGGGAGAAGTTGTGATCTAAATATTAGAATGCATACCGGTAGTGGGATAACTTCTTGCTGCCCTAGTTTAACATTTTTTTTTTTTGTGAATCGCCTTATATTTAATACCTGGAACTCACACTTGATTACTGACAGGTTTTCTGTGTCACTAAGAGTAGTGTCAACATTTCTCACCACACTCTGTTTTTGTATCATAGACCTTGGAATATAGGCCTCCAAGTTATTTCTAACAAATATCTCAGATGTTACCAGATTATTTGCAGAGACTCTATTGTTGGTTTCTATCTTAATTCTATTTTGTCCAGAGCTCAAAATGCTTACCAGGTTGTTAGAATTCATTAAACCTTGCTCCCTCAGTAGTTTTCCTAATGCCATCGAGTGTATACGTCCAGTGTTCTTATCTTTACCTTTTACTATGTATGGTCCACTGTCACTTGGTTCATACCTGTAGTTTGTTGAGTTCTGCTGTGGATTCTGCAGGTTGTTGACGATGGTGGATGCCGGTATTGTGTTGAATGAAGCTGCTGGGTGTTGTGTTATTGCGCCTTCTGATGACAGTCTTGTGATTTTCTGTGTTGAGTGCGTAGGTGTCCTTCCAGTACCTGGCATTTAGTCATCTTGACACACGATAGATGGTAGCCGCTGGTGGGCATGATGCTCACATTTTGGCTGCCGAGCACAGGATCATCTGTCACTGCTCTTTGTAAACTATTCACAGTCTTGGGTGGATCAAATTCTTCAATTTTTTGATTGGTGTTCAAAGAACTTGTTATTACCATCTTGGTTGATAAATGACCATTGTTTTCTGCTTTTGAAGTGTGGTCCTCAGGACTGTAATTATCACCCTCGCCTTACATCCTACCGAACATTGTGGGAGATGGCAAGTGAAATCTGCTTGCGCTTACCACTCTGTGCATCTGCAAATAGTCCAAATCAGCAAGTTATTAATTATTATCACCGAAATCAGAAAAATGTTTAATAATCACTTATGAAAAGTTCAACAACGCAATTATCTTTTTTTATAAAAAACTAAATTAGCGGAGCTACAAATCTGGTTGCTGCAATAAACATTTTTTTTATTTATTACTGTGTCTCTTAAAATATCTTTATTTTATGATTTTGTTTTCTACATGTATTGTAAAATTATTTCTTCAATATCTAAAATCTCATTTTTTGTCATTTAAAGTATTATTATTTATTCACTGTTATGATATTATGACTTTATTTTAAATTAGGTTTATTTTAAGCCCATTTTTGATGTGGTTCTTATTTTATTCCCGAAAAAGTATTTCTGTAGTTACTGATAAACTTGGTTTTAATTTTGTTATAAAGTCCATTTAAGTGTTGATAAAACATTGCCATAGTTAGTTTTATTTATGTGTTTAAATACATGTCTTTTCTTAATTTGCTTCGAAATCTATTGTTCACACGTGTGCTGGCTACTTGATTGCATCAATGCTTTGAATGCTTAATCTTTAAAATGATTAATTTTAATCCTCTTATCTGTGGAAGTGTTTGTAGCATTTTGGATTTGTCTTAACTGATTGCCATGGTACCACTTTTATTTTAAAAGTACCTTTATATTAAGTTTGTTATCCGATCTATCTATGATAGCAAAGGCTTTACTTTTGCCTTCCTTAGTGTTATGAGCATTTCTATACAACACCCCCTTCCCCTCCCAAAAAATTGTCTTATTTTGCATAGTTCATGATTGGAAATGAAGCTAATATTAATTTTAGGAAATAAATATTCCCCTTCTCACATTCAGTAGTGAAAATCCCTGTGACAAAGCATCATTCACACTCATTGATACCATCATTCGAAACAAAATTACCAAATTTTACACTTAACTTTAAAATATAAATGTTTGAGTTTATTAGTTCATTTTTTGATGTCAAACTAATATCACCTGATACCAGAAGTTTAAATATTGTAGCATAGTATTCCAATTATATTATACTAGCAGTTACCTGCGACTTCGTCCGCGTTGAAGAGTGTTGTAATATAAGATTATCTTGAGAGGTCTGGTTGCTCAGTGGTTAGGGCGTCCAACTGGAGATGGAAAAGTCCCCAGCTTGAATCCCAGTCTTGGCGAGGATTTTCATAGGTCCTTAGCTCAACCTTCACCTCTGGCATAGGTTGTTGTGTGATGTGAATTATGCCAGAATGCTCACTTAGTTCTAATTCTGTGTTGAACTGTGAGTCCTCTATGTCCGGTAGGATTACTGGGTTATGTTAAGAGGCTACGAAAGGGGCTGATTGCGGAGATGTAAAGAAGCCTTGTCACCAGGTCAGTACGACCATAAAATTTATTTTAGAGCTATTTTTATTAGTAATAGTAGTAATAAATGTTGCAATAAAATAACAAAAATTTATTTATGTTCCACAACTACTTCACTGAATTTTTAAAACAATAAAAATATTCTGTTTGTTAGGAGTATTTTCAGTTTAATATATCCGTATATACAATATTGGGAACTTGTCTCCTAGGTTTTGGCTATTTTCATAGCCCTAGTTTTCTTATATCTCTTTGAAATATTTGAATTTCGTTTACCCAGCATCTCTTAAAATAACTAATTTCATCTCGTGAATAAAAATGAATATAGTTTTAACTAATGGAAGCTCAAAACATCAGCACTTCATTGATGGAATCGACTAAATATCAACAACAAAAAATACTAACATCCAAACAGCAAATAAATACATAAGTGGCCCAAGAACGTTCATTTCCGTTAAAAAAAAAAATTGCAATACTAAAAATGAATATTTTGATTTGCATTGAATATCTGAAAAAAATCTTAAAAAAAAGGGGAACTTAACTCTTTGAATATTGATTTTGTTTGAAAGATATATTGGTTCCATCAACAGTAATTTAGATATTATAGTAGTATGTATAGCAGTAATTGATCCTTTTATCCATAATGATCAGTGGTATTGTGGTAATGGTTTCTCTATATGTGGAAACAGTTGAATTGCCTGTAGACCAGTTTACTATAGTTAATTCGTTTGGAGCCATTAATTCTGCACTAAAATATAAATTTCAGTGTTAAAATAGTAATTGATTCTTTCTTCATAATTGGTTTCTCAATCTGCCAACAGAATTGAATGTCTGCTGGCAAATTACCACTCCGCTTGTCTGCCACTTGGCTTGTCTGCCACTTCGCTTGTCTGCCACTCCATTATCTGAGTAAAACATTGACAAATTTCAAAAATCGGTCAACACCACGTGTTCTGCTAAATCATCCACGCTTATTATAAATCTTTTGATACAATATCGGAACAAAGCAACACATGACATCACTAAAATAGTGCTCTTGAAATTACTAACAATGTTTCATTCTGGCCCAGGCTGCATTTCGACCAAGTCACAAACTCGGCTAATATTACCGCTAGAAAATCAAAGCTTCCATCAGTTGCGCATTAATACATTCACTATAGGGCCTATTGCATGTTAGTGACGTTATGAATGGTGAAATAAACTTGACTCATTATTTCAGATCACGATACTAAATGAACCCAAATAATGATGTTGGCAATGTGTAAATTAAATACTGAATTCATCTGAAACTACATTCATCCACATGAAGTATGTCATCAGCATCATGACAGTTATTGGAGTAACGTAATTAAAAAAAAAAAAAAAAATTCTAAAATGCTTGTAACTTACAGTTTACAATGGAAAGTCCATAATTCTCTACAACTCTAAGACAACTTTCGTTAATATTGCTGGTCAAGTTAACATCTCGATAAAGTGATTGTTACTGCTTGTGATTTAGTAAGGTGTATAATTGCATTCAATATGTTGAGGTGTGTTCGTATAGTTTGACTTTGTAGCGGCAATATTAACAGAGATAGTGGTTTGGTTGAAATGATGCCTGGACCAGATTGATTTTTGTTACAGCATAAGGCAGAAGGAACTTACTTATTATTAGTAATAAGTAAGCAGCTTTCATATGCTCCGTGTAAATTGTCTATTGTGTTGTAAACAACTTCCACTGTTACTTCATGAAACAATAAGTTTCTACATTAGCCCATTGAATATATTTGTTTTAAGTGTAGCATTCGATAGATATTTGCAGAATATTGAACTAAGTAAAAAGCAGTTTCGTGAATCATAGTCTCTATTATTTGTACAAAAATTCTGAACAAAAAATAAAAATGGTTAGTTAAGTTTTAAATTTCGGCAAAATAATTTGTAATACAGAGACTGTAGGTTCAAGTTTACGTCGCGATACACATCAATAACTTAAGATAAAATTATTGTATTATTGAGGCTTTGATTTTGTAGTGACAATATTAACGGAGATTGTGGTTAGATTGAAATTCTGCCTGGACCAGAATGAAAACAAAACCTTCTTGTCACAGCAAAAGGCAAGAGGAATTTAGTTATCAGTTATTTAAGAAACTTTAATAAGCACTATGTCACGGTGTGACGTGATGTATCACGACGTTAACTACTCCCAGACTGTATAGTAACAAAAAAGAAACAGGATATATAAATTAAACCGAGGTAGAACTACGACATTTTGCACTTTTAGTGAACCGACTTTCGTGCTGGTATACTCATAGCATTTTACGTTGCTTTTTTTCAATTATGGTGTATTATTTGATATGTCATACTATTTTATGTACGCAAATGAAAACATCTCCTTGCGAACTTGACAACAGTACCTACCTTCTTTTTTTAATTTAAGGTTAAGTGCAGATTTATATTTCCTGCTTCAAAACTATTATTTGTCAAGTGCGTCGGTTTTATGGCTTTTAAACTAAACACAAACTTGCATATGTGAGAAAGTTTTTGCTTTTATTTCTGAAAAGTAGTGTTTGCGAATTACGTAAAAAGCAAAGAGTAAACTTGGTATGGCTATCTACGAAGTAGGAAACCCTTTGTTGCTTCTGAATTGATATTAATGGCAATTTCTAAAAGAACTATGCGTTTTTGCGGGATAAAATCTATCCTATGTCACTTCGCACACAGTTAACTGACTTCATGCCAAATTTCATTTAAATATGTTGTTTTATTAAGGCGTTATTGTTTCCAGAAGTACATCCAAACACACATCCGAACTTTCTCGTTTTCTCATTTATAGATAGATAGATTGTATTATACCATTATTTGAAAATATTGAAACTACTCATTCCACTGTTGCAATGCAAATGAGAAAGATTGAATGATTATGATAATTGTGTAGTAAATTGTTCAAAATTGGCAAAAAAAAAGAAACATCAGAAAGTGTTAATCACTGAAGAGTCCATTTTGTAAATTTTATAACTGTTCATTTGTAAAAATCACTTATTTTACATGTGGAGATTGCATAGTAA
Source organism: Vandiemenella viatica (assembly GCA_031002005.1). Classification (NCBI taxonomy): domain Eukaryota; kingdom Metazoa; phylum Arthropoda; class Insecta; order Orthoptera; family Morabidae; genus Vandiemenella; species Vandiemenella viatica. The sequence goes on along the minus strand of JARYHS010013630.1, from coordinate 124,678,119 downwards.
TTTCTGGAAATTAGCTGTATAGAATAGAAAGCAGTGCTCCACTGTAATCCTGTTTGACGAAGTCAATAGCTCATCCCCCGAACACTTGTGGACCTTTGCACAGCACACTTGGTCACTGTATCCCCAAAGTCTGTGAAAATGCAAGTGTATGTATGACCTTATCACATCTAACATACATACACATGAAAATATGAAAAAAATACAAAGTAAAACTTAATACCTAATGAAGTTTTCTATAGTCTGTTCCATTATAATAAGATTCATTACTTATATTTCATGAAAAATGATGCCCAATAAAAGATAAACTTGCTTAAAATTTACTTTATCAAGAAACAAAACATCAAGATCTGAAATGTCAGTATACTAGTGGCAAAATTATCACTCAGATTTATATATAAAAGCAGCATCAATACATTTAAAAAAAGCTATCAAAGTTCTAGAGCATGAAGACATATAACACTCTTTAAAATGATGATTTTAAAAGGCGAATGAAAACAGCTCCTGGAATCCTATGAATTTGACTGTCGGAACTCCACATTGCAAAAAAAAAAAAAAAAAAAAGTAAAGAAATTTAACCAGAGTACATGACAGTTATTTCTTAAAAATTGGCACAAAACATATGTAGTTAAATTCTCTCATAACTTATGTTGTCAAAATGTAATTTTGTCACACATCAGTGTACTTGTGTACAATGAATGGTTGGAGTATTAGTAGATTCTTTGACGCAATGTCAGTTGTGTAAGACTGGTGAACTGAGCAAAATTAGTTAATGCATTTAAAAAAGTAAGGGTTTAGAAACCCTGAATTATCCATGTGTCCAATAATCTCAAAATCTTATAACACAAGAAAACAGCTGTACTGTAAGTCAAATTTCGACGAAAAGCATTGTCACCGCAATGCACCCAAATGTTGCATAAAAGCAAACCACATTTGAATAATAATAATTGCTATTGTATAAGTACAGCATGAATTGCAAAATGAAGATTACACAAAACAACTTACTGCGCAAACTAGTTGGATCACAGTGGGGCAATTGACCACAAACTATATGTACATTAACAATGGCCCTTTGTTTCTCTTTAGCAAAATATGCATGCACAGTTTGGAACTCGTTATCTCACACCAAACAGGTGGATGTAGCCCTCAATAACACCTGCAGGCTAGTGACAGGCTGCCTAAAGCCTACCCCAGTTGAGAGGCCTGGACATTTGAAAAAAGGAGGGACATGGTTCTTAAAAGGGTCTGTAATCACCACGGACAGCAATTTATGCTCTGCAACGTGCTTCCATGTTGGCTACAACTTTGGTGAGGTATATGGTTGGGCATTCTATTCTTCCACCAGCTTGATTTAAGTGTAGGAAACAGGCAGGCCAGTGCATTCATCCAATATCTTCTCGTTCCAAGAGCTCTTATACCTGCACTGTTAGATGCAATTGCGAATTGTCATCCATAAAAATGAAGTCAGGTCCTACTACACCCTTGAAAAGGCACACATGGGGAAGGAGTACATTGTCACAATAATGTTAACCGTTCAAAGTTTTGAAGGCTGGTACGCCGTTTCAACATTATGCCTCCCCACACCATAACACTTGAACCACCAAAACGATCATGTTTGACAATGTGCCTGGCCACATTGTGTGTTCTCACTTCAGTCCTCACTCCACTATTCATCAGTCCAGTCATAAAGCTTTTGGCAACATCGTAAACGGTGCCGCCAATAGCCATGTACACACTGGTTTAACTTTTGACTTATGTTCATCGGAGGCATGCGTCATGTTGCACGGGGGAGAGGCTTGGTAGGCATGCATCAGGCATGCCCCAGATTCTCAGTTAACTCAACAAATTTGGAGGCATGGTGTGTAGCAAGTGCTCCCAGTTGAAGTGAGTTCATGTGCATCTGCTCTTGCAATATGTCACTCTCCAACGAGGGAACACTTTTATTTATCAAAGATTACCATTTGTTCCCATTGTTACAGAATGCCAAAACCGAGCGTGGCGGGCGAACAGTTAACGTTCTCGCCTCACATTCGGGAGAACGCGGGTTTGAATCCCCATCCGGGCATCCAGATTTGGGTTTTCCGTGGTTTCCCCAAATCACTCCAGGCGAATGCCGTGATGCATCCTTCAAAAAGGCCATTGCCGTATTCCTTCCCGTTCCTTGTCCCCAGTCCCATCCCGCCTCGAATGACCTTAGCCGTCGACGATTCATAAAGCCCTAAGTAAAAAAAAAAAAAAGAATGCCAAAAATAAAGACTATATCAACAAAATCAAGAGGACAGATGCCATAAATGTCCTTATGGAAAAATATTTTATGGATGTAACTGAAGAAGAAAATCAAGTGCATGGCATTATACTTTCTAAAGAGCTGCAGAAATTCCTCTCCAAGAAGAGCAGTGATGGGAATTACAGTTTATCATGGTTCGCGTATAACAGTATCACATTCATATCCGATTCAATTACACTGCAGGAAATGAAAGAAACAGATGAGGTTTCTGGAAGCAGGACTTAAATCACACAGAGCTTGAATGCAAAAGTAAGTACCTAGCGATTCAATCTTGTTTCCTTCTGTCATTCTTTTCAGCCTGCCTTAATCAGTTAAATTCAATTAAACTATTTTAGAGTTATTTTTACAATTTTCCTGCAAGTTGATGCAGTATCACGGAATTTTTATCATGTTATTTCGTTGGTTTTCTGGTCAGTCATTTAGGTGACGGTACTTTTAATCAGTCCTTAATAATTTTCTGAATCATTTAAAATTAATTCAAGCTCATTTTAAATACTATTTAGAACTAACTAGACGACCCGTGCGAAAATTTCGCGAATATGAGGTTGAATGCTTGTAACATAATGAATAGTAGAACCGTAGTTTTGTAGCAAATATTTTTTTTTAGTGTAATAGGTACACAGCAAAATACTCAGAACATATTATGAAACACTTAGGAAAATTTAAAACACACTTTATTTATGACAAACTGTCACTGACCTTGGCAGAATAAAACCAACCTTAACAAACTGCACACAATATATCAACATCTCTGTGATATTTGTTGCTGAGTGAATAAATTGATTACATTGGAATTGTATAGCAAAATGACAGTGTTTCCGTAAAAGAAAAAAATATATACGAAAAACTACTTATTGAATAAAAAAAAGTTTATTGACTTCTCTGTGATATCCGCTGCTGAAATGTGGGGACTTGGCTCTGAACAGTCTCATACGCGCTACCACTTTTAGCACCAAATTCTGAACATTTTTTTCTTAATTTATGACTTTACCTAGCTGGAGACCTTAATTTTTAAAACGATATGTCATTTATCGATTTCAGCTAGGTATCGAAGAAGATAAATGGCATATAATAAAAACAAAAATTTAAAAAATCAATACGTTCTATAACTAATATTGATACTTTTGCCCTTTAAGGGTCGAATTACTAAAAATTTCTTTTATAAAATATGGTGTGACCAAAGCAGCCACCTTGGTCTTTAAATTGATACCTCATTTATCGATTTCGGTTAGTTATCAAGCAAGGTAAAAAAAAAGTTTTGAGAAATGATGTTATTTTTGCCCCTTAAGGGTGTAATTCGGAGAAAGTTTTTTCTTAAAATATGATGTGACGATAGTGGATAATTTAATACTTAAATCGATACGTCATTTATTGATTTCGATTAGATATCAAGGGAAATAAATAGCTCATGACAGAAAAATGCGTTGTAAAAATATTAATACTTTTGCACTCTAACGTTAGAATTTGTAAAAATTTCTTTCTTAAAATGTGGTAACGAAACCGAAGACATTACGAAGACCTTAATCTTTTAAATGATACCTCGTTTATCAATTTTATTTAAATTATTGTCAACGAAGGTAAATGACTTGAGACACAAAAAACGCATTTTAGAAATACTGATATTTATGCCCTTTAAGGGTCGAAAAACGAAAAATTCCTTTCTTAGAATATAATGTTACCACGGCGGAGACCTTATTCTTTAATATGATATCTCATTTATCTATATCGGATAGAAATCAAGGGAGATAAATGGCTCGTGACACAAAAATGCATTATAGAAAAATTTATACTTTTTCCCGTTAATTCTTGAATTCCAAAAACATTCTTTCTGAAAATATGATGTCACAAAGCTGAGACATTACTCTTCATAATCCTACTTCATTTATCGATTTTGGATAGATATCCAGGGAGATAAATGGCTCGAGATACAAAAAACGCATTTTAGAAAAATCGACATTTTTGCCCTTTAAGGGTCGAAAAACGAAAAATTCTTTTCTTGAAATATAATGTTACCACGGCGGAGACCTCGATCTTTAATATGATACCTCATTTATCTATGTCGGTTAGATATTAAGGGAGATAAATCACTCGTGACACAAAAATGCGTTATTGAAAAATTTATACTTTTTCCCTTTAATTCTTGATTTCCAAAAACATTCTTTCTTAATATATCATGTCACAAAGCTGAGACATTACTCCTCATAATCCTACTTCATTTATCGATTTTGGTTAGATATCCAGGGAGATAAATGGCTCGAGATACAAAAAACGCATTTTAGAAAAATCGACATTTTTGCCCTTTAAGGGTCGAAAAACGAAAAATTCTTTTCTTAAAATATAATGTTACCACGGCGGAGACCTCGATCTTTAATATGATACCTCATTTATCTATATCGGTTAGATATTAAGGGAGATAAATCACTCGTGACACAAAAATGCGTTATTGAAAAAATTATATTTTTTCCCTTTAAGGTTTTAATTCCAAAAACATTCTTTCTTAATATATCATGTCATAAAGTTGAGACATTACTCCTCATAATGCTACTTCATTTATCGATTTTGGTTAGATATCCAGGGAGATAAATGGCTCGAGATACAAAAAACGCATTTTAGAAAAATCGACATTTTTGCCCTTTAAGGGTCGAAAAACGAAAAATTCTTTTCTTGAAATATAATGTTACCACGGCGGAGACCTCGATCTTTAATATGATACCTCATTTATGTATATCGGTTATATATTAAGAGAGATAAATCGCTCGTGACACAATTACGCATTGCAAAAATATTGATACTTTTGCCCTTTAAGGGTCGAATTCCGAAAAATATCTGTCTTAATATATGACGTCACTAAAGCGGAGATCTTAATCTTTAAAATGATACTACATTAAACGATTTCATATACGTATCCAGGGAGATAAATGACTCGTAACACAGAAAACAGCATTTTAGAAAGATTGACATTTTTGCCCTTTAAGGGTCGAATTCCGAAAACTTCATTTCTTAAAATATGATGTGACCAAAGTGGAGACCATAAGCTTTAAAATGACACCTCATTCATTGATTTCGGTTAAGTATGAAAGAAGATACAGGCTTGTGACAAAAAAATACCTTATAGAAATAATATATATGATTGTTGCAAAGAATTTTGACAGTGTAGGATTATTTGTTTGGTGAGATTCTTATTATTTTTTATTATTAATTGTGATGGACCAAATTTTGCTTTTGTAATTGGAGTGTTTGAATTCTTCCCCCAATTTATTTTTCAGATTTACAATTTTTAATTCCTTAAGTGTTTTTGGTAAATTATTCATTACTTCAGCTGGTAATTTGTTCCAATCCCTGACACCTTTACTAACAAAAGAAAATTTTATCATTCCCTTATGCATGAAATCAAGAGGCAGCTTGTGATCATGGTCGTCTTTCGCCTTCCATGCACTGTTTGGCGAATATCCCTCCAAGCCCCATCACCAACATATTCCCTGTACATTACCAGCACTCTGTTCTCCCTCCTCCTTTCCTCCAGTGACTCCCAATCCATTTCCTTTACGATAGCAGTTACTGACTGGGTCCTGTGATAATTTACACAAATTCTTTGCACACCCTCTAACTCCTGTATTTGATAATCTAATTGTGGGTACCAAACTACACCACCATATTCAGCCAATGGTCTGACCAAAGTTTTGTAACCCAATTCCCTAACTTCTCTGGTACATCCTCTCGTCACCCTCTCCAGTAAATGAAGGCTTTTGTAACCTTTTCCTACCACCTGCCTAATGTGCTCTGCCCAGTTGAGTTTGTTATCAAACTGTATGCCAAGATATTTACGCTTCAACAAGCAATTCTGTCCCCATCCTATAATCATAATTAACCTTTAGTTTTTTATCTGCATACCTAATAAGCTGACTTTTTTGGCATTTATCTTCATTCCATGCTGACCTATCCATTTAGATATTCTATCAAGGTCAACCTGCAACTGTTCAGTCTTCCACTGTTTTGATCCTATTGTATACCGTTATATCATTTGCAAAAAAACCTAACTTCTGAACAAAACCCATCAACACAATAATTCATTTGAATAATGAACTGCAATGGTGCCAATACTCTACCCTGTGGAACTCCCATATTTACTTCCACTTCTTTTGATAATATATTTCCTACTCAAACACTTTGCTTTCTGGCTTTTAAGAATTCCTGTGCCCAGTAAGTCACTTTTTCATCCAATCCAATAGATTTCACTTTATTTAAAACCATTTTATAGCTCACTCTGTCAAATGCCTTAGATCTAATGCCACATTATAAACTTGGGCTCCCCTGTCCATTTCATCTGAAATATTTTGCATATAACCCACCATCTGAGATTCACATGAATATCCTTGCCTGATATTGGCCTATAATTTTCAACCCTACTTGCAACCCCTCCTTTATAATCCAGTACTACTATCTCTCTTTTCCAATCCTCTGGTAAGCCTCCAGACCCATTTTAATTAAAATTTGAAGGTTAGGTTCGTTTCCCAAAATCTTTAATACATCTGTAGAAATATTATCTACACCAGCCCGTTAAAATTTTTTCCTTTCTTTCAAATTTTTCTTCTTTCCTCTGAGTTTCTTCATAATTTCCTGAGAATCTATTTCAAATTTTGTTATTTCCTCATTTATACTTTTAGGGACACTCTCCTCTGATTCACTCCCTCCCATCACAGGATGATAGTCCCTTGTTGTCTCACTAAACCAGTCACTCAAAATCTCTGCCTTTTTAAAATCCTCAGTGATTTCAACTCTGTTCTTATCTACAACAGTCTCAATACCTTCTCTCCATGCCCCCCCCCCCCTCTCCACTTCAGTTTTCTGATATGGCTATAGAAATGTCTAGATGCACCATTCATTGGTCCTCCTGCACCAATAATATTCTTTACTTCTTTCTCTGCTCTTATTAATTGCTTGTTTAGTAGCTTTTTAGTATTCCCTATTGCCTTACTGTCTCTTAACTCCATTGTGTTCCCATCTCACTAGCCTCTTTAACCTTCTCACCTCCTACTTGTAGTATGTAAGTTCTCTACTTCTCTTTATTTTCTGCTTTTGAATTTGGGTGCAACAGTGCACCCGCCAAGTCAAGTCAACGGTGGCACTGCCTACCCTTTTCTCGAAGCGATTTGGGCCATTTTTGAACATCAATTTCTTTGGTCATATTCATGCTACTTGTCTCATATTTCTGTTATGCATAGATATCAGCAATGTTAGCAAACATACTAAATTTTATTTTGTTACTGTTTTTAAATCCAATGCAAACTTCAGCGATTTTGTCACTCACTGACTGACTGATGATCATCAAAACTCTAAGGCACTTCCCGTAGCAGTAGAAAGCTGAAATTTGGTACACAGATAGCATTTTACCCACATATTATAAGAAAAGTCTGAAATTCATAAATTTCCATATACCTACCCCTAACGTGAAATCGCTTTCTACCCTAATAACTTAATATACCTCAGATTTTCATTGTATAGTCAGCGTAGGGGGTGTCCATTAATTACGTTAGGTGAAATGGGGGGGGGGGGGCAACGGAAATCTCACGTGAGGTTTCGAAATTCTTGTTGGACTGTAGAGAGGAAAAAAAAAAAGTTGCGGGGGCGACGATTTCTAGGGGGGGGGGGGATGGACCAGACCTAACGAAGTCTCACCAGAAAGGGGAGAGGTCTTGAAATCCGGAAAAACAACACGTAAATAATGGATGCCCCCCTTACTAAGTATAACTGCTGTGTTAAATTTTACTTTTTTCCTTATCTTTCTTTGAAAGTTATTATAATTAAAAAATTTATTTCGACCACTTCACCCGACACCAAAATTCCACTGTATATCCAGTAATCCTAGAAACAAGTAATTTGGTAAACATATAATTTCATTCTTAAATCACAAGAAAAATCTAATATTTGAGTTTTTCTCCGTATTTATTAAATTACAATCCAAAACATGAAAAATTTTGGCACATATTCGTGGCTTTGCTCCGTATGAAGCTACACTGAAGAGCCAAAAACTGATACAGGCATGCGTATGCAAACACAGAGATATGTAAATTGTAAACACTCAGGGTACGGCGCGGTGGTTGACAAAGCCTATATAAGACAACAGGTGTCCGGCGCAGGCGTTAGATCGGTTACTGCTGCTACAAATGGCAGGTAACCACTTCTTTTTAACTGCTTTACGTCTCTCAACAGCGAGGTCTTTAGAGACGGGAAAGGATGGAGGGCAAGGAATGGGAAGGAATTCGGCCATGGCCGTTTGAAGGAAGCATCCCGGCATTTGCCTGGAGTGATTTGGGAAACCATGGAAAACCCAAATCTGGATGCCCGGCCGGGGATTCGAACCGCCGTCCTCCCGAATGCGAGGCGAGAACGCTAACCGTTACACCGCCACGCTCGGTAGGTAATCATGATTTAAGTGAGTTTGAACGTGGTGTTATAGTCGGCGCACGAGAAATGGAACTCAGCATCTCCGAGGTAGCAATGAGATGGGGATTTTCCCGTACGACCATTTCACGTGTGCACCATTAATATCGGTAATACGGTAAAACATCAAATCTCCGACATCGCTGCGGCCGGAAAAAGATCGGGATTAACGACGACTGAAGAGAATCGTTCAACATGACAGAACAGCAAACCTTCTGTAAATTGCTGCGGATTTCAATGCTGGGCCATCAACGAGTGTCAGCGTGCGAACCATTCAACTAAACATCATCGATATCGGCTTTCAGAGCCTTGCGCCTCGCCTGGGCCCGTTAACACCGACATTTGACTGTTGAATATTGGAGTTAGGGTCGCAATGGGGAAACGTAATCCTCGTTAACATGTACTTTCAATACAGAGACGATATTGATCCCTATCTTTGCAAGATTAGGGAAATATGTACAGCCATAGGCGACAGCCCTACGGTGATGGTTGCCGACGCAAATGCCAAATCTGCACTCTGGCACAGCGGTCGTACAGACGCACGAGGAGAAAAGTTACTCGAGCTGATTGGAGAATTACAGCTGTATGTCAAAAACGAGCCAAACAATCCATACACGTTCAGTGACCGAGCAGGTGCCAAATCGAACATAGATATAACTTTAGCAAATCGAAGAGCAGGAAACCTAGTAAGCGGGTGGAAGGTGATTGAGAACCAAACCACCAGTGATCACAATCTAATTATGTTCGAACTGGGACTGCGACGGTGCGCGCGAAGGCGCCTGTACCAATATTCAACGGCTATATGAGCAACTGGCCAAGGTTGAGGAGTTGCTTTATTCCCCCCCAAGTCGAAGATAAAGATTTTGATGTGGACAAGGCTGCGGAAGAAACAATTCGAGCAATCCAGGACGCAATGAGAACTGCAATTCCACTAAAGAAAACAACGGGAGTAAAAGACAAACCATGGACAGAAAGATTGCAGAAACTACGAATCACAATGAGGAAGGCAAGAAAAGCATATCAACGTTGCCTCATTACAGAAGAGAGACAGACTCTTCTAGATAGATATAGGAACAAAAAGCAAGAGTTCAAGGATCTGTTGCTGAAGACAAAACAAAAAAGCTGGGAAGCCTTCGTCAGACAAAATATGAGATCAGGCCCATGGGGCATCCCCTACAAGATTGCCGCTGGCAAAATTAGGCCACCTACAACCTTGTCTACTGTAAGAAAACTGGATGGATCTATGACCACCAACTGGATGGAAACTGCACGGGAGTTACTTGCGTGCTACTTCCAGATGACAATACAGAAAACGAGACAGATCGGCAAAGTGAACTGCGTCAAAAAATGTGGGATCCCTACGAGAGTGAACATCAAAAATGCGTCATATCAGATGAAGAGATAGTAGAGGCAATATTTTCCCTTCCAAAAAGAAAAGCACCTGGACCTGATGGGATACCAGCAGAGGTCCTCCAGGAGCTGGTCATCCAACTGGTTCCAACCTTAAATAAACTTTTTAACGAATGCCTGGTACAGGGAAAAATACCAAATGCATGGAAAACGAGTGACGTGATTATCATAGCGAAAGGTGGAGGCAAAGACCCACAACTTCCAAAATCCTATCGTCCAATCTGCTTACTCAATGTTCTAGGGAAAGTACAAGAAAAGATACTTTGCAAGAAACTAAAGGAACAGATTAAAACATGGGATGAACCCAAATCAGTATGGGTTCAGAGCAGGCAAGTCAACAGAGGACGCCATCAACCGCTTAATGGAAATAGCTCAAAACTCTTCCAAAAATTATGTGGTGGGAGTATTTGTGGATATCGCCGGCGCATTCGACAATCTCTGGTGGCCCGCGCTGTTCGAACGCTTAAGAAACATCAACTGTCCAAAAAACCTATATACCAGTTTTAGAGATTATTGTAGAAATAGATATGCCAAATTGCGGTGCCCCAACAAGTACATAGAGAAAAGACTGACGAAAGGTTGCCCGCAGGGATCAGTGTGTGGACCAATTTTCTGGGACATTGGTTTGGAACCGGTCATGGAAATATTGCAACAAATGTCAGAACTGCTGGGTGTGGTGGCATTCGCCGATGATCTCGCACTTCTGATAGACGCGGACACCAGGCAGGAACTCGAAACAAAATGCAAAGCAGTATTGGATTGCCTGAGTAAGTGGTGTGCAGCAGTTAAGTTAAACCTAGCCCCACAAAAGACGACCTACATGCTCCTAAAAGGAACACTCAAACGAAATCCGGTAATTAGGATCCAGGGAAAAACAATAAAGAGAAAAGCAGTAGTCCGCTACCTTGGTGTAAACCTGGAGGAACAACTGAAATTTGCGTCTCACATGGAGGAAGTATGTGGACAGCACTGGTAATGCACAAATTGATAAGCATTGGCGAACGACGGTTTAATCTGCCTCCGCTCGTCATAAGAAGATATCACGATGCAATACTGACCTCCATTACTGGATACGCTGCAAGCACGTGGGCCAAGCACCTAAGAAAGGTCAAACCAAAGGAGCTGCTTCGCCGTACGCAGCGAGGAATTCTGCTCCGACTAACTGGGGCCTACAGAACAACGGCCACAGATGCCCTAACGGTTATACTCGGTATCTGGCCCCTGGACCTGGAAGTAAGGAAGCGAGGAGCGCTATACTGGATTAAAAAAGGAAGGTATGACCAAGCTGCTGAAATAATTGGAAGGCCTGTTGAAACCAAAAAAGATATTTGGGATGCGCTGATGGATGAATGGCAGCAAACATGGACTAACAGCAACACGGGCAGAAGGACCTTCGACATGCTTCCTTGCGTGAAAGAGAGAATGAACATGACTCACCTACAACCATCTCCAGGGCTCATACACTACATATCTGGCCATGGTCCATACAACAGTTTCTTAGAACAGAGAGGCCTCAAAGAAACAAACAGGTGCGACTGTGGTGAAGTAAGTACTCCCGAGCACGTGGTTTGGGAGTGCAAACAAACTGAAGAATCAAGAGCATATCTCCAAATACAACTTCAGAACAGAAGAATATACGATATACTGCGTGATACCGAGCTCTGGCACTTGCTGGATGAAGCTGCTAGCGTCGCAGAAGGCGGATTTGTTGAATTGAAACAGGCAGAGCGTAGGGGACGCCGCGAGCAACCGGCATCAGAAGCAGAAAGAAGGACAGGAGAGGAAGAAACTCAAGAGTAAAGAACAACCCAAATTTGACTACAAGCACTGCCCATGACTAAGGCGGTGCCTGCACCAGGAAGACGGCAAAGACTCAATTCATCGTAGTGCCTCTGGAAGCCAGAGGCACCTTCTCCAGGGCTCAGGGGGTGGCCTGCTCTGATTCCAGGAGAGAACTCCTGATGGGGGAGCAGGTGGCTCCAGGGACAAACCGGAGAAGAACGAGACCACTACCTGGAACGTGAAGCTGGCTGACGACACTTTGTGGTCAGCATGTCAGCAGTCGCCCCGCTGCATCAGCAGAGACAGCTAGCGGCCAGATGTCGACGCAGGCCAGCAGTGGTAAAAGAAGAACGTATATACAAATAGACAGTTTATTAATTAGAAGTATGAAAATACAAAGACAATTGCTGATTTTGGTGTGAATTAGTAAGATGGTAGATTAGTTAGTTGGTAGATTAAGTGGTATATTAATTATTAGAATAATTAGTAGATTTACTATTAGAATACTTAAATCCATTAAATCCTTAAAAATAATTATCCAGATATATTATTAACAAAAAAGTAAATTGTTTTAAGAATAAAACTGTAGAAACTAAGGGCCTACTTTAGGTAACAAGGTAGTAGGCCATGTAAAATCTGGAAATAAAATGAAAATGTTGAATATTGGAAACATCTTGCCTGGTCTGACGAGTCTCGTTTCCATTTGTATCGAGCGGATGGAGGTGTACGGATGCGACACCCCACACGTTCAGAATTGTTACAGAGTGGCTCCAGAAACACTCTTCTGAATTTAAAAACCTCCGATGGCCACCAACTCCCCAGATAAAA